>JABGLZ010000442.1:0-38011 GCA_014705045.1 Colletotrichum theobromicola | reverse complement strand
TTCTGATACCGTGATTAGCTGGGGGGGGGGTTCATCCCGGCCACACCCTATCTACCATCAATCGATCTCATCCTCGTCCTCATTTACACACATTTTGTAAGACTGCGCAGCGCAAGGCCGTGAATTTGTAACTGTTATCATTATCATTAAGAGCTTATTTGCGAGACTACCAGCCTCGAAGACGAAGAGCTCATTTTGCCGGGCCTGATTCTTGCCGTTCGTATATGCATAATGCGGCCCAGCCCGACCGGATCGTAGGCTGGCCCGACTCTAATCATGTCACAGCGAATGCGCCCCATGTCCAGGGCCCAACCCAGCCAGTAACGCCAAGATCCTGCGCCGTTCAAAATCTCGCACAGGATATCGTATGTACAAATCGAATAAACAATGCCGCACAGGATTAGCGTACTTCGGTGGTCCTGACAGAGGCCGCCGACTTTGGTCGCTCAATGTCGATGGTACCCAGCTCCTGACCTCCGCTCTGTCCGCGCTTTCGTCCCGTCAGGAAGCGGGTCACACTGGCGTTTGGGGAATTGGCGCTCGGCTCCTTGTGGTCAGAGTCACCGAAGCGCGAGAACAGGCCGCGCTTACGGCTGGGCTGTTGCTTGTGGTCGTCCAGGCCGACATCCTCAAAACCCTCGTCGGCAGTGGGCAGGTCTCTATCGGACCTTCTGTCAATGGCGGATCGAGGCAGGCGCGGGAATCGTGCGGAGTCAAGGCTCTGGCGTTGGGGAATATCGGTCTGGGAGATGGGGGAGCGTGCTGAAATGTCCTGCAGGTAAGCTATAGTCAGCGATGGTGTCACGATAACCTCGCATAGATGCAACGCACGAAAGACCGTCTGTAGGAGTCGAAAGATTCTCGAGAGATGGAGAAGTGCTCAATCTCGCCGCTGTCGGTGCGAGTGTCTGTTGAGTTGCGTCCCGAGCCGAGGTACTTGCGCGGCCACAGTCCCTTTTCCTCAGTTGGAGATGGCTGCATGGGTGCATTAGCGATGTCTCAAGCACAACTGAAGGTTAAGTTTAAACGTACAGGGAGGTAGACCCCGCTGTCGTTGACAACGCTCATCTTGTATTCGCCGTTGTCCTGGCTCTTGGAGGTTCTCACGCTCAGCGAAGATGAAGCCTTGGAGCCCACAGTGTCTTGCTTCTCGAAGCCGGGATGCGACGGGTTCTCGCCATCTGTGCGAGCATTGTCGTCTGGAGTAAACGTTGCTGGGCCCGGGCGACGGGCGAATGGGTTGCGGATAGTAGGCATGGTAGATGGAGGGTGGCGGAAACGTCGGAAGGTCCTTTTCAAATGGGCAATGCTCGTTATAAGGCGGTGAGGTGGTGTTTCGAATGCGGGTAGTTGTGCGGGATCGATTTATAAGTCGGAGAGCGTTTTACGAGAAAAGGTCAGAGCGGATGTTTGGAGCTGTGACTGAATTTCGAGGGTGATGCTGGCAGCTTTGTGTTTGCAGAGGAATAAAGCAGTGGAACCGAAAAGGGCGGGGTGGTTGCAAGGACGAGGATAGACGGGACGGCGATGAACTATATGGGAAGTCTTAACCGTCTGAGCTGCTAGGCCTTGTGTATGGTTGGTCGAGGTTGATGGGTGTGTCTTGCTTTGGTGTATTGTAGTAGTATTAGTAGTGTGTTGCAAGTTGCCCGTTCCAAGGGTCTCTCGTCTTGGTTTACAGTAAGACGGTGGCTTGGTTGCACGACTCGGGTTTGGATTGGTCTGGGGCGGGGAGATGGATTTGGTTTGTGGAGGAGGGTTGAGGCGCAAGGCGAAAGCAGATGCAAGAGGTGCGGGTTCGAAGGTGGCTGTAAGCAAAGGGTGCGTACAAGTTGATGAGGGAGGGCCACAGACGATGACGAGATGATTAGATAGATGATTAAGGTACGGATAGACGGCGGATGGGAATGGGAGGTGAGAAGACTCGGAAGGCAGGAACCATCCATATCATCGGGCGGGAAGCTGCAGGTTTTGGGCAGTGGCTCCTTCCATCCCCTGTCTTTGCCATGTCTTCGGTCTTGCTTCTTTTTTTCTCCCGTCTTTTCCTCTCTGCCCGCCTGTTACGGCAATGGGACTGCACCCCATTCACTTGCAGGAAGCGGTACGCACTACTGCCCCTCAGGGACTAGGGAAGGGGGCAGTTTTTCCAGACTTGAAGGTGACGAATGACCCTCTTGCAGCTGCATCTATTGGATCATGAGGTAACGGCACCACTCTGACACCCGCCTTACTGTCAATGAGGTCCAATCTTTAGGGGACCTGGTTTGGCCCGAGAACCCTCCCGTCCTTACCTGATCTAAGGTATGCCGTCGACCCATCGTGAAATATTGCACCTCAACTGAACGGACGGGAATGATGCATTACAGCCCCGGGGAACCGGGGAACTTGGAAGAAAGAGCAACTGCATCAACGAGAAGGCCTCACTTGACTCTATGGACGACGGCCCGGGCACACGGATGCACCGAGCCTGCTGCGAAAGCTTTTTGTTGCTGAGGCACCCATGGCTGGCAAGGGCACCTGGGTCGGCAAGGCACAATGACATGTGTTTGTCCCATGTTTTCCCTGGCCGTCAGCTGCCAACTGATGCTAAAAAGCCCAAGGTTCGTCGGATCGCTGCGCAGTGGTACGTTGGGGAGCCACGCTGATTGCATCAGACGCAAGGTACCTCGCCCTTGGGTAAAAACCCGCCTTGCAGAGACCCTGCCCTCCCGTCCGCAAAGATGGGGTGACGCTTGCCGTCATCCACCATGTTCGTCCAGCGCTATCCCCGCTACGGCATGCCCTCTCTGCCCTCATGCCCTGATTATCCTGGCTCCAGCGGTTAAATGGTCCCACCACATATCGTGGAGTTGCTGGGAGAGGGAGAGGCCGAGGCCAAGTCACGGGTCCAGACTCGCTTTTTTCCAAGACCGCCATCGCTGCCTTTCTTCAATACTGTTTGCACGGAGAAGTCACTCACAAACGCCGCAGTGCCCTACAGTACGAGGTCCCTCGCTCCAAACATTGCAAACGGTGCGCCCCCCGGATGCTTCGGCACCGGGTTTGAAGGGTATTTGCGCGATCGGCACGCCGGTTTTCCCTTCTGCACCCAATGCCACCGCGGACCTGCATCATGTCCGTCCAGCCGTCCCTGATTGACCGCGTCGGAGTCTGATGCGCATCCCGCGCCTATCAGATGGATGACGCTTTCATCGGCATCCACTTCCTC
The DNA here is from genome assembly GCA_014705045.1 of Colletotrichum theobromicola. Taxonomy (NCBI): domain Eukaryota; kingdom Fungi; phylum Ascomycota; class Sordariomycetes; order Glomerellales; family Glomerellaceae; genus Colletotrichum; species Colletotrichum theobromicola. Next base: position 34,803 of record JABGLZ010000442.1, on the reverse strand, counting down.
CATCCAACTCGCCCGCTCACCACTTTCCCGGACGGGGAACCTCTTCGGTCTGTCGCCGGGTGTCACATTCTTTCGGCACCAGCTTGCATCCAGCTCGACGGATCGACGAAGATTCGGAATCTCGCGATGCCGCTGCAGCTGGACCGGCACGTGACCACAACGCCGGCCATCGGGGACGCCGGCGTGGCACACCGAGTCAACCAGTCGGAAGACGAACGTCAAGTATCCAGGAGCTCAGGGTTTTGCCAAATCCGGAAACGAAACGGGAAAAGGATCATCAAATTCCGCAAGACAGTATGGCGAACTTCCAGGTGAATCGCACCGACAAATGTTTGAACGGTCGGGTTCGCCGCTCGCCAATTGAGGGGAATCTCTCGCCTTCTTAACCAGAGAGCCGGACCTGAAAAATGCAGCTGGATGAGAAGTCTGCCGTCATCGACCATTCTATGCAACACCAGACGCAAGCGGAAGCAACGCCACCCAGCACCGTACGGACGGAATTGACTCAGGACCGTATCATTTTTCCTCTCTTCCGCCGGACAACTACTCTTATTGACGCCGACGATGGCCTCACTCACTTGATGGAAAGGCTGTATTTGTCGTAGCGGCGGCGCTTCAAGCTCCGAAAAGGCTCGAGTAAGCCACCGAAGACTACGGCCTTTTTGTGCCCTCCGGATTAAGTCATCGTGAGGAGGCTGCCCCGCGTTGTGGTTCCTGTCCGGCTAATCGGATGCGCAGGCGTCCCAATTCATCGTTGCAGACGTGGCGTAGCTACAAAGTTGCGTTTCGACAGCTGACGGCGGCAGCTCCCTTGGCTTAGATATCGACGATGCCAGGACCGTGGCTCGATGAGAGGCCGGTGCCATGTATTGCGAGTAACGAGCTGACATGACGCGACGCTGGAACTAACAATTGGAAAATTATGGTGAACAACATGTTCAGGACATTCTTATTCCAGTCCTAGCCAACCAAGAGTACTACCGCACAGCAAAAGCCGCATTGGGACTGATTTACTGGGCCTGTCGCGGAACACTTCTTTGTCGCAAGACGATCACACAACTTTCGGCGAGGCTTCGTTGGCAGTCGCTTCTCAACGTCGAGCCTCAAGCGTGACAAGGCCTGCCTGCCATCGGCGACGCGACTAGCCATCGTCTTTGTTGCCCTCTGATCGTAACCACCTGGCTGTCGTGATCATCGGTATTGCCGTCAGCGGCTCACGATCTCACGGTGACCTGCGTTCTTCTGGCATAGTCGACCAGTGTACCCTTCGTTTACCTAGGCTGCAGATTAGACGGGCCTGCATGGAAAATTCACCGAAAACGCGCGCAAACAAAGAAAAAAGCGTGCTACTCCCCCGAGACCCTTAAAATGCCCAGAATGTCGACCTGGTATCATGGACGTCTTGACTAAAGTCCTGGAGCCAAAGCAGATCATGAAATATAGCGCATGATTTTGGTTTCCGGTGATTCTCGTGGAAGTGCCCTGGCATGGCATGTCAGGACAGTACGGCGGCTGTCTCGAATTCTTTTGACAACCCCGTGGACATGGCTCCGGGAGCTTGACAGACAACCATCGCCTCATGGCACATCCATTTGTCATTTCCAACGTGGTTTTGGATCACTTCGTTACCGTCTACTTGCTTCAATGGCCTACTAGGATTTCACGGCGCTGAGACGAAGGTAATTTCCAAGCGTCCGTGGGAAGGACGAGCCAGTGGCGCCCACGAACCGCATTGACATCAAGCGTCGAGTCAAATCAACTCAAGCAACCCACCCACCTTGCCCGGGAGGCCTTCAACATGGACATCGTGCCATCTCACTGTGGTAACGGGACGACGTCTGTTCTCCCCAGTCTTCACCATGGAGCCACATGGTGGCGCGCTAAGCCGGCGCCATGGTATCCAAGGAGCTAAGAAAAGAAGCATATGATTTGATCGACCATCGAGTGTCCGAGCAAAGCAGACGACTTGCGATGGACTGCTAACGGTCGTCACAAGCAGAGATGCTCAAACACTCCTCCTCGCCGCTAGAGTCGCACTCAATCGTACCCTGCCAACCTGCACATCGCTCGCCAAGGCCAATCGTTGTTTTCAGGTCGAACCCCTCTGTGCTCCACACGCAATGCGATGCTATGTAGAGCACACACACTGCCGCATACTGCAACATGCGGGAGTCAGACTGGTGATCAACCCGAAAGTGAGATCTCCAGGGGTACAGCGACCGAAGCGGCCCTCGAGGCTGTGCATCGCGTTGCTGCCGGTTCCTGCGTAACGCGTTCAACCGCCCGCTTCTCAATCGGCGTGAACCGCATTCAAGTCTTAGGCCTTTGCTGCATCGCAAGAAGGCAGCACAGCAGATGAGATACGCCAGCAGCCGACCGGAAAGCGTGGCCAGTTGAGTCGCACGTCAGGCCCCAAAATTCCAGCAGTCTGGGAATGCAAAGTGACACGGGAAGACTAGAATCAAACACGTTCACGTCAAGACAAAAGCGCACAGAGCCGTAGCAGCCAGCGAACAATACTTAACATCACGAGAACGTGGCAGAGAGTGGCTTCACTCTCGCCGCAAACATGCATGACAAACACACAGCTCGACAACATACTGAGTGAGAGCGAGCAGCTTCTCGTGGGTCCCGGTCTGGAAATCAGGTGTGGCTTGTCTGCCGCGCTTCCTTCGGCGCTAAATAAGCAGCTAAGGCTACCCGTCCCGTACCTTACATTCCGCAAACGGCCATTTGAGACCTCTTTCTGTTGCGATACACTGCGAAATCTTCTCTCCCACAGCCTGTCGAATCCCCCGCAGCTTTCCAAGTGGCGCCATACTACGCATTCGCACCTCGACTCAGCGAGCGTTCGCCGTGCCCAGCGCATTCCTACATGGCGGCGACCCGACTCAGTGCTGTTGGCCGAGTGTGAGCCTCTTCAAGACGCCATCGACCCAACGCAAACGGGCATAGTGTCTTGTCGCGATCCGCGACATGGGATCTAGATGGAGGAGCCGGGATGATCCAGACCTCCTCTCTGCAGCGGACCATGAGTACGAGAACAGCGCTCAGGAATCGCCCGCGGCTTCGATACCACCACACCAGACCTTCAGTGCCCCTTGATGGAGGACGTGGACGTTTATGGTTGTACATGCTCAACCTCGCACGTCCTCGGCCGGTGGTCTCTTCCTCCATGCCCTCAGTAATCCTCCCATCTCCACTTGGGCAACAGACGTCGCCCAGCCACTGTCGACACACTCTGCCCGAGACGGACGATGGTTCATAGTTGCCGTCAGTCTAGTCCCAGTCCAGCGCTTTCGAGGTCCAGGTCTGGGCCTTGGGTATGTTCTCCCATCGTAGTGTAGACGGTGCAAGCGATGTGATGAGTTGTGTTTGCTGCTGCTAGCCGTGTACCCTGTTTCATACAAAACCTGCTGCCACCCATCCAACCAGTCACACACCCTGGACATTGCTTCCCACATGGGTTTTGTTTCCTCTTCACCGCCGAGGGTTTTAATATCTGCCGTTGCCTCCTGAATACGAGGTTGCTTCTGTGTGCTGCTCGTCTTGACTAATAATCGACGACGTCGCAGTTGTTTTGGTCTGGTTTGAACACCAATCCTTCGTCACCTTGTTCCGACATCACCTTCTCGAGCCGGACCTAACAATTCGATTTATTGTCGTTGGCAATTTTCCTGTCTTTCTTTTGAAAGACACGGTGCCTTCTCCCGGCTGTATTCACCTCCAACAATACCGGTTGGGCCAACAGCGTGCCACTTACACCGTTCATCCGAAGTGCCACCTGCCGCATTCGAAAAAGGGTCTGGCCGAAAGCAGAAGAGGCGGACGTCACAACATCCAACTTCAATCCAAAAAGAATTTTCCCTCACTTATTTCATTGCCTCAAAGGGACCGGCGTAGCACTTCAATCATTCACCATACCACTCTTCATCTGATCTCAACTACGCTCGGCCACCTGCTCGGCCACTGAGGGTTTCTCATCGATCATCACCACCCTCACCACTCTATTCCAGGTCCTGCCCAAAAGAAAAGACAAACATCACCAAGATGGGCGGAAGATTTTTCGTGGACTGGGAGCTGTGGCAGCAGATGACCTTCGTATGTTTTCCGTATTCCATCATGATCTGCAACACATCTAACGGTTTCCTATAGGTACTTGCGTGTGCAATCGCCGTCGTCTTCGCGATTGGCTTTGTCAAGCTCTGGTGGACAAATCGTTTGATGGAGAAGCTTGAGATTATCGATGCCGAAAAGCGAGCCCACGCCTCTGAGATGGAGTCAACCGGTCTTCCTCCCCCGCGAAAGCAGTCCGACATCCCCTTCGGCGTTCGAGCTATTCAGTCAGGTATCGAGGTTGACGGCATTTGGATTTCTCGTCCCGGCACCCCCGCCACCGACTCCCCCCCGAACTCGGCTAAAGGCAAGGGCAAGTACGTTGCTCAAGCTCCCGTCTCGCCTTCCTCTCCCACGAACTCCGATCCCTTTAGCTCTCCGGCGTCGTCTTCTCGCGGCGGCAACAACTATGGTCCCCAGACCTACCGTCCCAAGTCCATGTCTTCTCAGGGTCGTGTCACAAGCCAGGCTGATGCTTTGAGACGTCTCGAGGGTGAGCCAAGTGCCACTGTGACGTACCAGACATATCAGCCCCGCGGAGCCGGATCCGCCGCTATGCACGATGATGAGTACGGCCCAACCGACCTCGTTGCCTCGGACTATGGCGTCGACGTCAGGGTTCCTATTCGCCCGCCTCCCGTCAATCGCCATCTGAATAACGCCCGCGGAGGTGGCAGCCCTCCTCAACCCAAGACCGGTGGTGTTCGCTCATTCTCCGGAAGCCTTCAAATTCCCAACAACGGCAAGAAGGGCTATTCTACCGTACCCCAAGGCTCCCCTGGTGGCGAGTTCTCCGACCCCTTTGCGAGCCCGAGCCGTTCGCCGGTCACCACTCCTGGTGCCGACCACGCCCTCCTGCCTTCTCAGCAGGGTCACCATGTCACGTTCGCGCCCGACGAGTACATCACTGCTCATGACCATCACCGTCACCCTAGCGACGGCAGTAGCGGAAGCAGCAGCAGCAGCAGGAGCTAAAGCAACGCGCTGTTCGGGCAGAGAAAGGCGGAGGACAGTACATGATGAGCAGCATTGGTTGGCACAGCGAGTTACTTTTTCAATGTCTTGAGACATTTTCTTTCTTCAACTTGGAATTCTAATAACAATGTATCATTAGTAGAACTGCCAATGCTGGGCAGGGTAGATGGAAAAGGATAAGGAATTTCGCGGCCCAAAAAAAGGAGGCTCAACAGGCGTTTGAGGATTGTAAAAATATCTATGGGCAGGGGTGAATAGCAAGAGAGACAGGGAGGGAGGGGGAAACAGTAACACGACCGGAAACATAATGGAATCCGTCGTCAGGCCCCCAATATGGAAGCGGCACCGACTATCCTTAACAACATCAATAACATAGAAAGAATAAACAGAAGAATTAAGAATAATCGCCGTGCTGTCCCAGGAACCATTCACCAGGATTAGTGTGTTATTGTTTCTGTGTTTTGGATGCACTGGCTGGCGGCTTGGACTCGTGGGTGTGAAGGCTTGGGGATCGAGCGGCATAGAGTAAGCACAATACGTAGTGAGCCAGCAACGTCATTCACCCTTGCACCTAGGAAGCGCATTTTCGGCTCCCACCACTGCCTTTTTCTTGGCTCCGTTCTTCGGCGCAACCTCCGCGATTTCGGCACCGGCGGCCGGATATGCCCAACTCCACGCCTCCCATGGGTCCCCTCCTTCGCTTTGCCCCTCCTTTCGCTACCCACCCCACGTTGGCATGAGTGGCTCACACGAGACATGACGTGCGCCGCCAATGAAGGATCCTTGGCCTTGAGGGATATCAACGTGGATTTCTGAGCTTTCCCATAGCTTTTCCCGCGTGTATCTACCTATTCCGTCTTTGCATGTAGAATCTCGGCTTTTGGAATCTTGCATCCCGGTCTCCGCCTAGACCGGCTACTATCTACCGCCAGACATTCGAATCTAGACTCCTTTTTTTGTTTAGACATAGGAAAGAAACTGAACAAAAACGGACATGTCTCCCACGGAACTCCACCCCGGTACCAAGGGGTTCTCGGACGCGGCCTCGTATGACGCCTACCGACCGTCGTACCCGCCCGAGGCGATGCAACGGTTTCTGTCGCATCTGAAGATCGCCGACTTTGCACATGCCAATGTCCTCGACCTGGCGGCCGGTACGGGCAAGTTGACAGAGGTTCTGGCCGACAGGCACGAGAGCTTCAACGTTGTGGCCGTGGAGCCTCATGCGGAGATGCGTGCAGAGCTTGAGAGGAAGGCGTTGAAGGGCACGGTGGTGAGGGACGGGTTTGCAGCCCAGGTGCCGTTGGAGGAGGAGTGGGGCGATGCGTGTGTCGTTGGACAGGTCAGTCCTCCTTTTTCTCTCTCAAGCTTCCCTTGAAATATTTCGGCTTGGAAAGGGTCGTCGCTGACATTACTTTACGGGCAGGCTTTTCACTGGTAAGAGAACTGGAGGTGTTGCGATTGGCAACATACTGAGCGTGATAGGTTCGCGAACGAGGATGCTCTCAAGGAGATCCATCGTGTATTGAGACCTACAGCTGTGCTGGGTTTGATCTGGAATATTGAAGACTGTGAGCCCTCTACTACGAGATCCGGTCACGAATCAAAAAGGTTCGCCCAGCTGACAACGACGGCAGACAACAAGCCAAAGCACTGGCAAGCCAGCACGCCATGGGAGCAGTCACTCAACGAGCTGGTCTTCAGTCTTGGGACCGACGGCCAGCCCCGCTTCCGCGACTTCGTCTGGAAAGACGTCTTTGACCGGCAACTCGACTCGAACCCGCTCAAGGCCGTCAGGGACGTCGTCCTCGAGGGCGGACGGAAGATGCCCCTCTTCAGCGTTCCCGTCGGCGAGGAAAAGGTGCCTTTCACCGTCTGGCTCACACCCGAGGCGGTGTGGAACCGCATCCGTACGCTGAGCCAGATTGCTGTGCTGGAGGGCGCGGCTGCTAAGGGGTTCAAAGACAGATTCGATGAGATTCTGGCGGGAGAGACGGTCGAGAAGAATGACAAGGGGGAGGTCGCGCTGCATGGCGTCACATATTTCGCGTGGACTTCGAGATTGTGATTGTTGGCCGGTGTCGTCGCATTTCAGATGTAAACTGAGGGTATATTTCATGCTTTAATAGATTCTTCTTTTTTTGCGTGTTGAGCGCCTTCGACAAGTATCATTTGTAGACGCATTGCCCAACTCAAGCCCTCCGCACAGCCGTCATCAAATTCTCATCCATCACTCCTTCACGAGTCCGCAGAGATGTACATAACTGTAAATCAGCCATCAGCATGAGGCGTTCAAAACTGCCGGGCCAGTCCTGACTCACCGTTGTTTCCTCTCACAAACGCGTCGCCATACGCCCGCCTCTTGACGCCGTTGACGTACTCCTCAGTCTTTTCCAAGGCGATGTTCATGTAGCCGTCAACAGACTGGAGTTCACCTATTGGAGCGTCAGCTTCCCAGATCAAGTGAAATAAGCAGGTGCCGACGTTTATCAGCCTGAGCGAGGCCAGTCACTCACCCTTGTAGACGACGCCCGAGTTGAGCTTGACGGTGACGGGGTTTCCGATGATGTCGCTGAGGAAGCTGGAGGGGTCCTTGCCCTCGCCCTGGCTGATGTTTCCGTTCTCCATTGCGAGAGTCTTTGCTCGTGGACAAGGTCAGGTCGATGAAGGCGATCGGTAGGTGTAAGGTACAGTCGGCAGCAGCGGGTGAGTGAGTGAGGCTGATGGACCCTGGCACTGGATGCGTCGACGATGTTCGAAGATTGTTGGCTGGCTGGCTGACAGCTGGCGTCGATGCGATTGACGGCCAAAGCGGGGCTGGCGGAAAGCACTGGTCGCTCGCTCAGAAAGATACCGGGTCCCAGGATGGTTCGCACTGTAAGGCTACCTGGGCAGCGCACACCCAACGGTCTGAAGTGTGCAGCAGTCAACTGCAGGTGGTGGGGTCCAGCAATCAATTCTTGCGCTCTCACCACGGAAACACACCACACCACACTGCAGCGACCGCCGCCCCCCAACACAATGCGCGCGCCTTCCAATTCATCCCCGAGGCGCATAGTCGTGATGTTTTCTCCCGCCGCCTCGTTTCTCCCGGCATAGCCCCCGAGCTTTCCGTTTTTTTGCTACGTTTGAAAACTTGTCCTTTCAAAAACCCAGCCGTCGGCTATTGTACTCTTATTGTCCGTCGACTTTTCGCCAACTTTCTCCTACTTAGTTGATTGACCCCTGCAACTTTGATCGCATCGTAATACCATTTTTTCCAACAAAGTCTACGGAGGCCGAAAACCAGCCGCGCCACGATGGCAGACGCAGCCAAACCGAAAAAGCGCTTGCCTTTCAAGCCCACCGCACTGCGCCAGAAGGCTGCGCCGAAACCGGTTGTCAATAACAGCGACGAGGACAACGATGACGGGATTAGTCTCTTCAACCGTGGTGCCAGCGTCTTCGAACAAGAGCGACTAGAGCAGGAACGACAGCGCAAGCGTAAACAGGCTGAGCGGGAAAAGGGCTCACAAGCCCCTTCTCCTGGAAAGAAAAGGGGCTCCTCACCAAGAGGAGCAAGTGAAGACCCGTCTCACAAAACCAACCACCATAATGAGGATTTCAGGTACCGCCATCCCTCCCAAGCCTCTGGCCACCCTCCACGATGCTAATTTGTACACCGTAGCAGAGGCCCAGACACACCGCCATCAAAACGTTCCCGTACAAGCGACGAGTCCCCAGAGTCGAGAATAAAGCCGTCGCCTTCCAAAAGAGCTGGCACCGAGACACCATCCAAACGAATGACACGCGCCGCGGCTTCCCGAACGCCGCGTAAGCAGGAACCTTTGCCGTCGAAGCCTGTCATCTCGATCGACGATAGCGACGACGACGAGGACGATATCTACGATGCGTCTCCCATCCGCAAACCCATTCCCGAGGACCGTGATCCCTCTCCTTTGGTCATAGATGACGACGATCCCTTCGAGGAGAAGGACCCCGCGCCCGCGGAAGACGACGATGACGACGAAATGGCGGAGTACATTAGGGCGGCAAAAGAGCGTAAAGAGGCTCAGGAGAGGCTAGCGAGGGAACAGAGCGAGGACGCGAAACAAGTAGTTGTCATCTTCGTCACCTCCAACATACCCGGCGTCGTCAGCAGGCAGTTCAAGTTCACCCTGTCCAAACCAATCAAGGTTCTGCGCAATGCATGGATAGATGTCCACAGTGGGCGACTGGACCTACCGCAGTCGGAGATTGACGAGGTTTTCCTTACCTGGCGTGGACATAGGCTCTACGATCTTACAACCCTCAACAGTCTCGATCTCCAGGGCGAGTACCGCAAGACCACCGGTGCGCAAGACGGTTTTAGGGACGACTGGGCAAAGGTACACATGGAGATGTGGACACCGGCGCTGTGGGAGGATCATGAGAGACAGTTGGCGAGACAAAGAAGGCATGACCGCGGGGAATACTCCGACGACGAGGGGTTGGACGGCGGCGATGAAGTCGTAGAGGCCGAGCCCGAGGAGCAGAAGATCAAGGTTCTTCTTAAGACCAAGACGGATGAGCCCCTCAAGACATCGGTGCGGCCATCCACAAAGATCAGAACGATCATGGAGTTGTTTCGAAAGATGCGTGGTTTGGCGCCTGATGCTCCCATCACACTCATGTTTGACGGTGATGAGCTTGACGAGGATGTTACTGTCGAGGATGCTGACATTGGCGACATGGAGACGATTGAGGTCTACATAAGATGAAGGCCTCCCATGCAGGTCTGCCACTAACATGAATGTGTAGATGGTGAGTCCAGGGTCGTTGTTACCGGTGACGAGCAGCAGATTTTGTGTTCGAGATACCCAGGGAGTTCAAGCGAGTTTCGTAGGATAGCTCTGTGGACGTGCTTGGCAGAGCCGGGAGAGGCGTTGGGAAAAGTCATTCCATATCCTTCTCTGCGTGAATCTAACCAAGTGTTCCAATGAAGACCATTGCAGGTGACCCATAATCATGAACCTCTACGATGTGTTTGGGTTAGTATCGCAGCAGAGTGTAAGACGTAGTCCGCCCCTGTCATGACCTACTGTTTGGGCTGATTTTGTCGACAAAAGTCAGGCTCGAATGATGACAACGAGAGGGATGAGGGTAACGAGATCTTCAGTCTGGTAGCTATTTCGAGCAAAGGCTACGAAGAGCCGTAATAATGAACGTCCATCCTTCCACATGGGGTGTACAAATGAGCAAACAAGTCAACCAAGCAATTTAACCCCCAATCATCGAGCCGTCTGTCGTTGTCTCAACATCTTCCTCCCCACTCGGCATTGACAGACTCCCTGGCGTCAGTCATGTTTCTTCCCACAGCTCGCACACTTGGGCAGTGTATCGTCTTCGGGGAAACACCACGCCTGACCACTCCCGTTTCGCCGGGACTGGGCAGCGAAATCCTCCTTGTTCTCCTCCTTGGCCTCGTTCTCCTCAGCATCGGCGTACTCGTCGTTGCGCGCCTGGATGCTGAAATAGCGAGTCCTGTTGTACTTCTCCCCGAGACGCTTGGCGACGTCGTTCGCTTCATTGAGGGAGACGAGACGACGCTTGCCGGGGAATTCCTCGAGAACGGAGCGGACAACCTCCCAGACCTGCTGCTTATCCGTCAAAGACGTGGAAGTCTTGGCGCCGCGGTTCTTGTAATCGACAAAGGAGCCGGCATTGCGGTTGACCAGTGCCCGCGGTTCCTTGTCGTTGTTGTAGTTGTTGAAGTGGAAGGAGATGGTGTCTGGCGCGGTGAGCTTCTCGCCGGTGACTTCCTCGCGGGCGATTTCTGCGGGGGTGCGGCCGACGGCGTTCTCGCGGTACAACAGCCCGGGCCTGTGGTCGAGCAGGGCCTTGGTCAGGAGCTTGTTCCGGGACATGACGGCTGTGTGCAGAGGGGTGTCGCCAGAACCTGAGAGCACCTCCAGCTCGGAGCCCTTGGAGTACTCCAGGATCAAGCCGAGAACCTCGAGGATCTGGTCGTCGTTGTCGTAGGAATTGTTCCAGCTGTAGTGGTATCTGCCACAGACGCTGGTGATCCACGAGTGCAGCGGCGTCGTACCGCTTTCGTGAAGGTTGTTGCGCTGCTGGAACAAATGGGTGACGATGCTCGAGTCGACGACTTGCAGCATTGGACGGAGCCTGCAGGCTTTGGGAGAGCAGTTCAAGGCGGCATGGATGATGTTGTCGCCCGTGTTGTTACGGATCATCTGGTTCGCGCCAGCCTTGACGAGCATCTTGGCGATCTCGAGTTTGCCAAAGAAGAAGGCGAGCCAGAGGGGTGTTTCGCCCAAGGTCGATTTGTACTCCAAGGAGTTCGGACACGCCTGAATGAGGTACTTAACAGTTCTGTCGGTGGCCTCGTTCGATGGTCCCATCACGGCGCAGTGCAAGACGAGCTCATCTAGATGGCAGATTTTAGCAAAGAGTGTACCATGGAACAAAATGCGGCGTACTTACTCTGAATGCCTAGCCACTTGGAAATGGCGCGGTCGAATCCTCCAGGCGACTGGTTGAGATGCTTCAGTCGGGAGTCTTCCCGAGCTGTCTTGGACTTTCCAAAGTCGGTGTAATGGCGATGGGGGGCATCGCTGAGGAACCATTCCACACTGGCTATATTGCCGTTGAGGGCAGCATGGAGGAGTGGCGGCGTCTTCATCCCGGTCGACCTTACAACCATGTTGCGCCCTGCTGTTGCCCAGTCCTTCCTGTATTAATGTCAGTACAGCCCCATTCATCGTCATCATGGCCACTTACCTCTTCTTTCCGTAGACGGTCAATCCTTGGTAGTATCTCGGCTTCCTCTTCATCTCGACGCCACTCTTCTTGACAAGGTCGTCCAGCGGAATTCCCGCGCCGGTTCGGCTGATGATCTCGGCCAACGCTGCAGTCCTGCCCGTCTGAACAGCCCGGAGGAAGGCATCTTCTGGGAAAGAAAAGCGTCCTCCGACATCCTCTTCTTCCTCGCCTTTTCGGCCCTCGATGACCTTCTGGCCAGCGAAGTGAGCTGCCATGTCGAGAAGGACCTTCAACCCGACTTGGTCGTCTTGTTGCACGACAAACATGAAGAGTGACTGTCTACCAGTGTTCGTCGGCTTGCCGTTCTCCATCTCAAAGGTTTGTACGCTTTCAGTCAAGAACTCGATGGGCTTGACAGTTGACTTGACTTGCATTGACACCTGACCAATGTTCTCGATCGTGAATTTCTTGTCGACGATCTCTGAAATAATCTTGGGGTCGTCGTTGGAATCTGCGTCGCTTTCGCAGGACTCCTCATCCTCGTCGTCGGAATTGCCGTTGTCTAGCTTGTACCGGGTTGCCTCCTCTTCCTCTGGGGCATACTGAGCCATGACAACCTCCAGAATCGCCGATGCTACGTCGTGATGACCGCGAAGAAACGCTAACGAGAAAGGCGTGTTCTGTCTATCGTCGTTGACAGAGATTTTCAGCGGTGGCTCATCTTGGTCTCTGCCCCAAGCTTGCAAGGTAAGACTCTTGATCTTGTCCACATTTCCAGCCCATGCAGCCTCAAACCTGCAACTTTGTTAGCTTCAACATATGACAATCATGATTCCGTGACTTACAGCTCCAGGTACGCAACCCTCCTCATTTCAGTGACGTCAGTAACGCCGCTGAAGGAAATATCGTAGTTGTACAGGTTGGGTCTTTCCTCAGGCGAAGAAGCACGATTGCTCGAGTTGCCCTCGGGAGCTTTGATGTCGGGGTACAGCTCCTCGAATGTCTTGCCGCCCTTGTCAATGATGGTTCTCTCCACCTTCTCGAGCGTTTCGATAACATCCTTAATGGCTTCCATCTTCTCAGAAGCACCCTTGATCTCCGCGTGCTTCTTCTTCTCTTCTTCGTACCGTTCGAGGTCCCTTTTATAGCTTGCCTTGCGTAATTCAATGTTTTGAGAAACCATCCAATGCTGATAAGTCCCCTCTTCGTTCTTTTTGAGGGAGTCGTCGATGCCGCCGGGAAGAGAAGGCTCCTTGAGAGACATCTTCTCACCCTTGTACATGCGCAGGTGCTTCAGCTGGTTTCGGACGAGATCCAGAATCGTCTGGCCCTTGTTGTATCGTCGCTGCCACTCATCCGATATGATCTGGTGTGATTCGTTGGTTAACGTGTTGGGGTCTGCGCCATTCTCGAGAAGTTTGAGGGCTATTTCTGGGTCGGAACATCCCCTGATAGCAACGATTAGGGGCTGTGTCACGGACCGCTGGAATAGCTTCTTGTTTTCCTCGTAAGAACTAAGTCGGTTGGATGCCTTGGAGAACTTGACTGCCTTCAACCAAGTGTCGAAGTCGATCTGAGGATTAGCGCCAGCTTCGAGTAGCTTGAGCACCAAGATTGAGTCTCCGTTCTCGATGGCTGTGTGAAGAGGAGCAATTGCCTGGGGATCCCAGTAGCGGCTGCCGAACACCATGTGGTTTAAAGCAGTCTTCAGACCGGCCTTATCATGCTCCCACAATGTATCAATCATTTCCTGGTTGCCGTTTTCAACGTAGCGGTGGAAGGCGGTGCACCCGTTGAGATCCGCTTGAGATGAAGTAGCGCCCAGCTTTAACAACAGGACAGCCATAGACTTGGCCTTCTCGGCAGGAAGCGACAAGGCAAGCGCCAGGGTAAGAATTGCGGCCGTGGGCTGCTTCTCAGAGTCGAGAAATTTGACTGGGAGAAGAGCGTCGCTTCCGAACTCACAGAGGGCCTTGACGGCCTCTTCGTGTCCTTCCGAGATTGCGAGGTGAAGGGGAGAGCAGGGAATATCCCAAGCCAAGACGTCAATCTTGTAAAAGTCGGGCTCGTCGGTGGACTCCTCTAGTACGAGGTCTTCCTTGCTCTTGTCTTCATCTTTGACCTTGACGAAGGACCCTGTAGCCATAGAATCAGCTTCAGTGTTGCCGGCATCGACCATGTCAATGTCGGACTCCTCCTCGTCGTCCTCGTTGTTAGTGCTCTCTTCCATTTTCGTGTCATCTTCTGGGGCGCTTTGGGAGGACCCGTCTCGCAACTTGGACCGGAGGTCCTTGCGGCGGCGGTCCTGCTTCTCGTCCTCCTCTTCCTCGTTCGCAATGCTCTTCTCCATCAGAATCTTGATCATATCCACATTGCCTCGCTCGGCAGCAAGATGAAGAGCGGTTCGGCCGTCGGCGAGACGAGCAGTCAGCCTGGCTCCGTGCTCGACAAGACAACGAACAATCTCCGGTGTTGAGCCCACCACAGCGAGATGCAATGCTGAAAATCCAGTGTGCGACCTCTTGTTCGGATCAGCCCCTTCCTGGGATAGCCAGCCCAAAACTTCGTCAACATCGCCGTCCACGATACTCTGAGAGAGTCGCGCTGTGTTTCCGACGTAGGCCATGTCTGTCCAGTCATCCTCGTTGAGGGGGTTAAAGGAACCGATTTGCTGTCTTCCAGGATCGTCCTAATGCCGAGATCTTAGTCAATTTGTCATACAGAATGGTGGAGACCCTAAGTCAATTTACTGAGGGCATGGTTCAGCACTCACAATCAGGAATGAGACCTGGCCAGAGATGTAGATCTCAGCCTCCTTCTCGGCCACCTCGACCTCTTCCGGACTTGCGGGCTTGGGACAGGAGCCACAGCAGTCTTCGATGACGTCCTCGACGCGGCCAAAGAAGGCGGGATGTCTGTGAAGGTGGACTTCCCTCTCCTTGGGTTGGTTCCACTCGGCGTTGAGAACTAGTCGTTGAGTCAGCTGGGGTACGATGTATGCATACGACTGGGAAAGCTTACGCAAATCTCGAGTGTAACAAAGCTTCTCAATTTTCTTCGCATGAAAACTGTACTAGTCAGCAGGAGCCACGCAAGCTGAGTTCGTGTTTCAACATACTGCTGGCCGTAGGGGACTGTGAAGGTATGATAGTTGGACACGTCAGTCTCGTCAACCCAGTCTGCAACTTCATCCTCGTAGTTGTCTTTGATGTTGCCGAACAGCTGATGGGGGTTGTAACGGTTTGCTGCTGGACGACCTCTCTCCTGCCTCCGTTTGTTGAGGTATTCGTCACGAACGGAGGATGTGGGGAGTCGTTCCAGAACCAAAAGTCGAGCTAGGCCGAGAGTTCTCTGGAAACTGCGCTCGAAAATGGTTGGATCGATGCGGCTGCGATCGAGATCAGGCCAGTAGACCTCGAAGTTGCGATGACTGTACTTGGACAGACGATTCTCGTAGGAAGGGCTTCGGCGAGTGAGGTCGATGTGGTTGATCTGAGTAATGAAACTGCCCAAGGCTCGCGGAGTCACCCAAACTTGCTTTCCGTTGTAGGCTCCACCGGCCGCGTCGATATCGAAGCCGGTGAGAATCTTGTCGTTGTCAGCTATCCGTTTGTCGCCGTTTGATCTGCCTCAACTGGGTTTTGAGAGAGAAATGACAGTATACCACGTACCTCTCCAATCGATTTATAGACGCGCAAGACAATCTGATTCGTCGATTAGTCTATTTTGCTTCATCGTGCTCGCTTAATGCCTACCTGGATATGTCGAGTGGGGTATTGAGAGGCAATCGTTATGGCATATTTGGTGCGAACGACAGTGACCTCAGTCAAAATGGCATCTCTAACCGCAGTCTCAATCTCCTTGATCTTCTCGATGGCCTCGTCGTGGGTCAGTCCGTAGAGGAACAGATCGACGTCGGATGCCGGACAGAACTTCTCATGGTAATATTCTCGAAGTTTTCGCTTGGAAGTATTGAACTCAGCTGGGACCGGCAGGAGGGTGTTGATGACGGAGGATCCAGCCGCAACGACGTTATCCCAGTTCATGTCGACAAGAGAGGATTCGGAGAAGACGTTGAAGTTCTTCTGGAATTCCTTGAGGGAGGAGACCACGGCGGGAGAACCATTAGCTCGCCGCTTGTCGTCTGGGAGGGCCATGATGTAGCGGTCCTTCTCCTCTTGGGTTTCGGAACCCAGAGAACGCGCTCTAACCTTGATGTTCTTTGTGTTCTCGTTGAACAATGGCACAAGATTAATGTGAGGGTCGTCGAGAGCCGGGTTCTTTCGGTCCTGGGCGAAAACGGAACGAAGCTGGCCCTCATACTTGCGATAGGGCTCCATGATATCGATCATCGTCTTCTCCGGGTGGTCGTGTATATAATTGACCAGCTCCACGTGAGGAGCTGGCAACTCTTGAAGGTGAGGGAGAGACATGGTGATGGGGCGGTGGAATTGACCTCCTGCGTAGAAGGGACTGAGGAGGCGAGAAAAGATAGAACTTGGCAAGCCAGTTGAATATATATTGATTTTGAAGTTGTGCTTCTCACCGAGTGATTCGAACAGCCTACCCAGGTAAGCAAGGCGACTGCTGGTGGGCGGGGTGGAGAGAGAAAGAGCAGCCGAGCCTAGAACTGACAAGATATTTCGGAGCCGTTGATAAGCAGGCCTGAGTATAAACGGAATTCCATTGAGGTGAATGAGAAGGGAATCTATCCGAGATGAAGGAAACCATGAAGTTGTTTTATACTAGTTTACATCTCGCTCGTCCACGT
Source organism: Colletotrichum theobromicola (assembly GCA_014705045.1). Classification (NCBI taxonomy): domain Eukaryota; kingdom Fungi; phylum Ascomycota; class Sordariomycetes; order Glomerellales; family Glomerellaceae; genus Colletotrichum; species Colletotrichum theobromicola. The sequence continues at coordinate 18,197 of JABGLZ010000442.1, read as the reverse complement.
CGGGACCTCACCGTTGGTAGGCAAAAAGAGGGGACATGGATAAAGAATTGTCTAGGCAGAGTCTAGCTCAACGACACAAATTTGAGCACGTAAGATACGTATTGACAAACGAAGATGTACTTTTTGATAGGTATGTTCGCACCATCAATAAGCTGACGGATAAGGTACCTTGCATAGCAAACGCCGGAGGGGAAGCAACGCACTTCAGCTCCTCCAATGGCTCTGGCGCCACAACGCTAGACCGTGACAGGTCTGCTTGCCTGCTTTCGCATCAGTTTGCCATGAAGCTGTCGCCAGTACGATAGACGCCATGGTCGCCACGCCAGGCACGAGACGCGGCGGTCAGGCAAAAGAGAAAGGAAAGACGCGAGACAAGGGGTGTGCTGCCTGGATCGCGGGGAGCTTTTGACACGAAGTCCAGTGACCTGCAGGGGACCCCGCTGATGTGCCGCTGCCGAGAGCCGCTAAAGCCCGCTGTTGCCTGCCCAGCACGGTCCCAATTGACTCAACCCCAGAATTCTCGCTAGCTCGAGCCTCGAAAAGCATATCTAGAGGCGGCTGGAGCCTGGAGTTTGGTCGGAGATGCTGCAAAATCACGGGTTTTGCAGCTGATGTGGTCACGCATGTTCCAGGGCTTGGTGGATGTTTCGAGTGGGCGCGATCGCCCGACTTGAGTATGGTTCTCTCTAATATTTTAGGCAGATAGGAGTCGAGATCGTAGTCCCCTTGACATGGAACCAGTCGTTTTCCATCAAGGGAGGATCCGATGGTATTCAGAGGCAGGAGGACAACTCTGTTTGGGGAGATCGGACGGCCTCCAGATATTATTCGTAGCTGTCAAATGAACCTCAGGAGGAAGACGCCTCGATTCATAGGTCCAAGTCCGCAAGAGTTCAAACAAATTACCCCACTTGATGTCAGTTCCATCGCACTTTTAAATGGCACCATTGATCCCGGCTCCTGACCCTCATCTGATTGTGATGTGTATTGGGCTCTCGTCGACGCCCGTATGACGATCTTCCATACCGATCAACCTATTCCCATGATTGCCGCCCGAATGCAACCTACTGCCAGGTGCCGGCGGCGTCTCCAGGTTCGGCTCAGGCACGGCGCTCCGAATTGAAAAAATGGACGCGACAAAATCGGCGTGCAGCGGGATGGACCCGGCGCTGAGTGGATGCGCACGGAGAGGAGGACCGGGACGCCAAGCGACCCGCCGGCAGCCGCCGTACAATTTTCAATACGGGATGTGGCAGGGCCGGGGCCGGGAGGCGAAAGCTAGTGGAGGTCAGTCACAGCGGGTGACCAGGGCGATGGGCGACAAGGGTGGATCCTCGGCGGGTCATTTAAGGCACCTTAAGCCTTGGCCTTGTGGGGGCATTCCTGTTTCATTTCCAAGAGCCACAAGTCCTGACGTAGTTGACCAATTTCAACCCCGACCAGGCCACATCTGGCAGGCATCGCAGCGCGTATCGACAATCTACAGATACGGACACTCATTCGAGCAACCAGCAGCTTGCCGCGACAGCTATGGGCTTGAAGGTATTGAAAAAGTGTGGTCTCCCTTTCCTCCGCAGGCCTCCCGTGGCTACGGCAGAAGAGCCACAGTCTCTCTCGCCTTTCAGCTATGGAGTGACGAAGTGCTCTGTTGTCTGCTTTACCTTGCAGGAGGCTTTGTGCTATGTAAAGTACGCAGCAGCAGGGTTACATTGTACGGCCTCCGAATGGTGCGCTGCCCGGGAACCGCCTGCAAGCATGGAACGGCGTGTTTGCCAAAAGCAAGCTGGCGGGAGCTCTGGCCACTCGTCATCCCATCTCCAAGACGCCAGCCAGAAAGAAATTGGCGAAAGAGGGTGCCGACGAGTGCTGGCAAACTTGGCACAGAGCCGGACGACGATGGGTGGAACGCCAGCACGTTGTCGATGACCAGCCAATTGCAATGTCCGACAGAAACGATGCTGCCCGCTATCAATACCGTTGAGCTCCCCAAGTATGGCATTCGTAAAAGGCGTATCGAGACGGATGGATGCGTGGGTTAGACTCGGATGCTTGCACGAATGGGAGCCGCTGGGATGTAAGAGGGAGACTCGGACCCGGTTCTTACACGGCTCAACTGCATGGTCAGCTGGACGGGGTTGGACTGGATTGGATTTGCTGCGAGCCCCCAACAAGGATGGCGGACTGAGGTGGGTTGAATGTCCGGTTCGCCTGGCATTACTAGCACCGCCAGCCACGTTGAACTGACGGTGTAGAGTGCAATTAGATTGTAGAGCGGTGCAAGGGAGGCAAAGGTCAAAGGGAGAGAAGGAAAGACACGGATCATGGATTCTGTTCTGCCCATCTTGTTATTGTCATTCGGCCCCCAAACGACCAACGGGCCAACATCAGGGTTCGCTGCCACCTCCCTAAGTCTGAGCCTAGGTAGACTTGCGACAGAAGTGCACCCCAGTATTCGTACATGGTATTGCACATCTCAAACAGCGATTACCATCATCTCCAGCGTCAGCACCGCAGCACTTCTGCCCCCCGTGAACTCCACGGACACGCTCGGGTCAGGTCCGTCCCAGGTTCACCCCTACTCCCTAGAAACCCCCCGGTCCACCGTGCAGCTCGACAGGCAGCTTCTAGCGGCGTTGCTCGCAGTGGTTGCGTAGCAGAGGTGCCCACTGACGCCAATCCCTGCCACTTCATTCCTAGCCCGCGTCACTTTGCACTACCCGACCAAACAAGCATCCAATCCAACACAACACACTTTTCTCGTGCGATTTATGGTGTGGGATTTGGCAACACCCTCTCGTCGCCAGTCTTTTTTTGTCCTCTCCCCTCTGTTCACGTCTTTTTTCCCTCTTCCTCGCTTTGAATCCGGGTTGCTTTGCCTCAGTCCCTCCCGTGATACCAGATACCCGACTGTTGATACCCTCGTTGCCTCGCAGTCGCAAACAACAAACCCCTGCTAACCGGCTCTCAAGAGCTCAGAGGCGCGCAAACGGACCCTGGCAGCCCAATTTGCGCCGAGACATTGTAAGGAGCCACAGTTGCTTAGAGCTGTTCTCACGGGCTTCGCATATTTTAACAGCCTGTCATTCAGAATCGAAGCCGAAATTTACAAAATCCGGCCTGAAAGGAGCAAATTGCCATCATGTCGTCTCACCACTCCCAAGGAGAGGCCCTCGATGACGTTGGCCACAACCCTCACGCGTCCGCCAACAGATGGCGCCACCAAGAGAGCTCTGCCTTCGCGCGCCATGCCGCCCAGGCCCACGCAGTGCCCCGCGACCCTCAGGACCGCGGAACCACAAACGATCTTGCCAGTTTCCTTAACCGCGACCGCGTCGAGCCCGAGAACCCCAACGCCGCACCAAACTTCAAGCCCATCATGATCGCTGCCGGCGAAGCCACTGGCGACGAGCAGCCTCGCGCGACCACCGCCCACTCCTATGAGCAGCCAGATGCTCCCGATGGCCGGGAGATCATTTGCGGCCCCCTACTCAACTACCGCAGGATGGACGCGGATCGCTGGTATGGAAGCGTCTTGATCGTCGCTAAGGGCGGAGGCAAGACGCAGAGCTTCGCGCCGAACCTCATTTTGCGCCCCGCGGGCTCTGCCGACGCCCAACATGCTATCCCTGAGGCGAATGGCATCAACGGAACGAATGGTACTGTCAATGGCGAAGGCTCCAGCGGCGCAAACGGCACAAGCGCAAACAGCACCGAGATTCAGGGCCAATGCCTCTACTCAGACCCGCGCAACACCTTCTGGGCATTTGACTTGTCGCTTCCTCTTTCCCAGGCCGAGGCCAAGTGGGAGTACCTGATTCCCGACATGCGCTTTTCCAGTATTCGCCCAGACCGCTATCATTTCTTCGTCCCCGCCGTTAACGAGTCGATGCGCATTATGTTCCACTCTTGCAACGGCTTCAGTGTTGGCACCGACGAAGATGCTTGGAGCGGCCCCGCCCTGTGGAACGATGTCAACAGACATCACAAGGAACGCCCGTTCCATGTCATGTGCGCCTAGTGTTCCGGATCATCGCCTTCTGTGTTGCTGACTTGTGTCTAGGCTTGGGGGTGGCGATCAGATCTACAATGACGGAATCCGAGTCGACGGTCCTCTGCGCGAGTGGACCGATATTTCGAACCCCAAGAAACGCAGGCACTTCCCCTTCCCGGAGAAGCTCCGCCAAGCTTGCGATGACTACTACTTGAAAAACTACATTCGATGGTGGGTTTGAGGTGGTTTCCGAGCGCAGGTGCAGATCTGACTGAGTCCAGGTACTCTACCGAGCCCTTCGCCACGGCCAATGGCCAGATTGCCCAGGTCAATATCTGGGATGACCACGATGTACGGTAGACTCCCATGTGAGGAGAAGCTCTGCTGATTGGCAACAGATTATCGACGGATTTGGTTCCTATGTCGACGATTTCATGCGATGCGATGTCTTTAGGGGCATTGGCGGAACTGCTCACAAGTACTATATGCTTTTCCAACACCATTTGCCTCCCCCGGTTTCGACTTATACCTCAGGTCAGATAACCATTTCATGAGAGAAACGTGACCGTTGGACTTACAGGAGCACAGATCGCACTGCTACCACCGAAGGGCAGGGACTCGACCCTAACCAACTCATGGACACCTATGTGGCACCCGCGAAGTCTGACCCAAGCTACATTGTTGGAACACAGCCTGGCGTAAGCATAACTTGACCTGGTGTCGTTTACCAAATATTGACGTGTCTTGCAGCCGTACGTGGCGGAGCATTCGCACAACATGTTTGCACGACTGGGAGCGCGTATCGCCTTCCTGGGCATTGATGCTCGAACCGAGGTAAGGCTGGTCTAAGACACCGTCAAGGAGATTATTTGGGCTCACCGAGTGTAGCGTACGAGACACCAAATCAACTACCCCGAGACATATGATTTGATCTTTAGCCGCCTCAGACACGAGCTGAAGACTGCTGCTGAATCGGGACGCCCTTTGAAGCATTTGATCTTGTTGTTGGGAATTCCGATTGCGTATCCGGTACGAAACTGGCTTGGTATCTTCAAGGTGTAGGCAAACGAGCTGACCGATACTAGCGCCTTACGTGGTTGGAGAACGTCTTTAGAAGTCCCATCATGGGACCGGTCAAGTTTTTGAATCGAAGATTCGGTCTTGGTATGTGCAATCAGGACTTCTGGCGGCTTTTCTTTGCTGACAAAGGTAGCTGGCGGTGTTTTCAACCATTTCGATGGCAGCGTTGACTTGCTTGACGACCTCGATGACCACTACACGGCCAGAACGCATAAGAAGGAGCGTGGAGCTCTGGTCGAAAGACTCCAGGCAATTGCATCGGAGTTCTCGGTTCGCATCACCATTCTCGGTGGCGACGTACATCTTGCTGCCCTAGGCCGCTTCTACTCCAACCCGCGTCTGAACATTGCCACCGAGAACGACCACCGCTACATGGCCAACGTGGTCTCGTCTGCCATCACCAACAAGCCACCGCCGGCTGCGATCGCCAACCTGCTGGCGAGACGAAACAAGATTCACCACTTGAACCACGACACGGACGAGACGCTTCTCAAGTTCTTCGATAAGGACCCGGGCGATTCGAGCAAGACGTCAAACTCCAACCATGTGACAATGCCCAGCCGCAACTTTGCCATCTTGACGGAGAACTCGCCGAACAACGGACTCGCAGCACCGTCGGTCAATGGAGATGCGAGGTCGACAATCTCGGGCAAGGGCGGACACGACTATCTCCACCTCGGTGAGATCGAGTCTGGCTCCAAGCACAAGGCTGCTACGGCGCAACACGGTACTGGCAACGACGGCAGCTTAGATATCTGCATCCGGGTCGAAGTGAACCAGCACGATCCAGAAGGCATCACAGAGGGCTACGGCCTGACTGTGCCCCTGCTCAAGTACAACTCTAAGCCGGAGCCTGTGATGCCATTCCCTGAACAAGAGCGACCCAACGGCGACGGAGAATAAGCACGCGGGGCGTGGTCGCTAGCATGATCGGACATTCTATCCGAAGATGAATGGTTACATAATGATATACCCTTGAAGAGGAGGAGGCCAAGTTCGTAACGCGGGCAGACAGCCGAAAGACAAGAGATGCGGGTGCATCTTCATAGCCTGGACTCGGCCGGGCTTCGCTTCATTTGTGCATGTTCTTGTTTGGATTTTTCTGTCGCGGCGAAACCTAATAATGAAAGGACTGAAAATAAGATACCTAGTTTTTTTTTCCCCCATGAATATATCTCCCTTGAACTAAAAATTATTGCATCTAATTTGACAAGCACCCGACGTCCTGTCCATCCCCACGTCGGATCGGAGGGTCGTTCCGACTTTTACAGTGTCGGGATCGGAACCCTCTCAAGGGGCACAGGGCAAGGGACCTTCCCTTATCGCCTAGTCAACCTCTTATCTCGGATGGAACTTCAGGTTGCAGCACAATTGGAGTATCTGATTGGTTAACACCTACCCCGCAAACTGTGATAAGCATGTAGACCCACCGTTATCGGCAGAGAGCTGCAACAAGACCCCACGTCATTGCATTCGGGATGACATTCCAGGTTCCTCGAAGGTGAAGTCAGGTCAGGTAATCCCCGCAGCCCCTCATGAGCTTTCTCTGCCCGCGCATTCTTAACCCGCATCAACCCGTGCGTTGCGCCCTGATAGTTGCCGGCATCTAGGAACGACGGTGCATGTCTGACGACTCACGACTTTTCATTACGTTGCGCCTCCGACGTGCCGAAGCTTAATAACCAACTGATTTCCAGTTTCCCCTCCTCCCAATTACCTGCTCCTCCTCCTTACTCCTCTGTCCAAATCGCCGATACACGGTCTTTTCCAGGCTTCTCAGTTGTATTTTGCGCGTCCGAGGAGGCCTAGTCTTTGGTCGCTTGATATTTGTGGACAGCTTTATTTGGCATATCTGTCCGTCATGTCCTCCACCCGGGCTTCTGGGCTGTTGAACTCCCAGCTGCGGAGTGCTTCACGCATTGCATCTATGGGACGGAGAGCTTGCATTGCATCGGTTATTGGACAGTCAACGCGCCTGGCCATTCCTGCGACGAGAACGACCACTCGAGCGGCGACGTTCGCTGCTTTCAAGGTTCCCACGGTGAACAACGAGCCAAACGTGGGTTACCGCTGAGGAGAAGAAGCTGGGTAGTGAGGTAGCTTACTGACAATTACGCAGCAACACTATGCCAAGGGCTCAGCTGAACGCGCAGGCTTGACTGCTGCGATTGAGAAGTTGAACGCACAATTGCCGTTGGAGGTTCCCATTGTTGTCAATGGAGAAGAGGTTGGCCTTGACTACCCGTTCACAAATGACCGATAGTGTACTGACCAGCTCCCAAGATCAAGACAGGCATTGTGGGAGAACAGTTCAACCCCGCCGACCACGCTACGACCGTCGCAAATTATCACCAGGCAACAGCACATGAAGTTACCTTGGCCATCGAATCTGCTCTTAACGCCAGGACGCAGTGGGAGGCCCTGCCGTTCGCCGACCGAGCCGCCGTCTTTCTCAAGGCCGCGGACCTAATCTCGGGCAAATACCGCTACGACATCATGGCGGCAACAATGATAGGCCAAGGCAAGAACGCGTGGCAGGCCGAGATTGACGCTGCTGCGGAGCTGGCCGACTTCTTGCGTTTCAACGTCAAGTATGCCGAGGAGCTGTACGCTCAGCAGCCCTCGCACAACTCTCCTGGTGTTTGGAACAGGGTCGAGTACAGGGCTCTTGAGGGTTTCGTGTATGCTGTGAGCCCATTCAACTTCACTGCAATCGCTGGCAACCTTCCCGGTGCCCCGGCTCTGCTCGGCAACGTCGTTGTTTGGAAGCCTAGCGACTCAGCCATTCTCTCAAACTGGCTGGTCTATAACATCTTGCTGGAGGCTGGCTTGCCGCGCGACGTTATTCAATTCGTGCCTGGTAACCCTGAGGAGGTCACCAAGGTCGTGCTGGAGCACAAGAAGTTCGCCGCTCTCCACTACACCGGTAGTACTGCCGTCTTCCGTAAGCTGTACGGTGAGATTGGTCATGGTGTGGCCGAAGGTCGCTATTTCTCTTATCCAAGAATCGTCGGCGAGACGGGCGGCAAGAACTTCCACCTTATCCATGCATCCGCCGACATCGACAATGCTGTTAAGCAGACGGTCCGCGGTGCTTTCGAGTTCCAGGGTCAGAAGTGCAGTGCGACGTCGCGAGCTTACGTTCCAAAGTCGATTTGGCCCAAATTCAAGGAGGGTCTCGTGAACGAGGTCAAAAAGATTACCATTGGCAACCCTACCGAACACGGAAACTTCATGGGACCCGTCATCCACGAGGCCTCTTTCAACAAGCTGTCTGCCGTGATTGACGAGGCTAAGAACGACAAGGACCTGACCCTCGTAGCGGGAGGCACGTATGATAAGTCCAAGGGCTTCTTCATACATCCTACCATCTACGAGACAGCCTCGAAGAAGCACAAGCTGATGAGCACCGAACTCTTCGGCCCTATCCTCACAGTATACGTGTATGACGACGCGGCCAACAATGCCTTCTCGGAGGCATGCGATCTAGCTGATTCAACCGGAGAGTACGGCTTGACAGGATCTATCTTTGCCTCGGACCGATCGGTCATCAGGTTCGCCGAGGAGAAGTTGCGTAACTCTGCGGGTAACTTCTACATCAACTGCAAGAGCACGGGCGCGGTTGTTGGCCAGCAGCCATTCGGCGGTGGCAGAGCCAGCGGCACCAACGACAAGGCGGGCAGCGCGAACCTGCTTAGCCGTTTCGTTAACTTGCGGAGCATCAAGGAGGAGTTCGCGGCGACGACGAAGATCACCTATCCCAGCAACGAGGTTTAAGGGGGCTCAACGGCGACGGTGCGGAATGCTGTAACTTGTATAGGGTTTCTTTCTCCCTTTTTCTTTTTTCTGGCGACACGGGAATTTTGGAAAAACCCCATCACCAAGGTGTGAGGGAATTACGCACATTGCTACGATGTTAATGAGGCACCTTTTTGTTTCGGTCTAGTTGAGAATATGGATCTGTTTGGATGCATGGACGAGTTTGGTAACCCGGCCGCTGAGAAAACTCGCGAAGCGGCCATATATATGAGTGATTTTCTGCCAAGACTTGGCGATTTTCCACGCCCAAGTCCGTATCAGTGAACCGTCACGTGCGCCTGTTGAAGTTGACGGCCGACGAGAGTGAGTGGCGGAGCATCGGCGTCGACAAGCTTCGCGCCGTGGCTCTCGCACGGCACCCGCGAACCGGCCCCCTGCAAAGCCCCGTAGCCGCCCCCATTTTCAGGGTTCGGGCGCTAGGCTGTATCGGGAACAGACAGGCCCACGTTCTTGTTCTTGCTTGGGATTTAGAAGGAGGCACGCCGCAAGAGAGCTCCCACTTGGAGAGAAAATCGGGACCAAACTCTATTTTTGAGGAGACGAAGAGGGGAGACACGCGCTGCTGCACGGGAATTCAGAAAGAGGAAATCCGATCATGACAGCTGGCCTAGACGTGGTTCTACACTTCTTTACAGCGAAGTCACCGCGATCAATTCGCTCATAATCGACGCTTGCCAGGCGGCCTCTTTGATACAAGTCCAACTCACCTTCACCTCGGTTTGGACGACCTGAAGTCTACAGATTCGGCCGGGCCAGGGAAGAAGTGCGTCGCACGCACGAGACAACGGTTGCTTTGGAGAAGACATGGCAGCAGCAAACCGCCCACGTGCTCACTTTACAAGCGGGCCCTGAGCTCGCAAAGGGGGGGTTCGTCATCATCCATCGCCATCTGCATGCGACTCAGCTCAATCGCCATCGACTCTCGAGGGTCAGACTCAGAAACCACTAGCGTCCTGTCGCTCTGTCACCACACACGACCGGAAAAGAAGGCACGCAGATGCGCACACGACTTTTACCAGCCACAGACGGGACACGGTTCAGCAAAGAATGGCCGTCGACGATCGAAGCCGTCGTCCAACCGCATCTCGAGCACATGTCTCGTGCCTCTGGCTCTGGACCCCAGGTTGCTGCATCAAATTAGAGGCCAGCCCCGGACCGGGACCTTGTGAAGAGCCCATATTATTACAGCGAAGGCGTGCGCGCGGGCAAGGGGTCTGCCGATGATCCATGTGGCCTGTGTGGCCGTGTTGATTGACGTTTCTCTTGAGTAGGAAGCAAACCGTCTGCGGGCGCCCAGCTGCCATTCAGGAACCCCATGTGCTCGATTCCGACGCTCTGATTGGCCAACCTTCTCGACACTCGACGATGCCTCTCCTGCCCTTTTCTTCGCCCAGGAGCCCGCGTCCGAACCTCTGATTGGGCCGTTCCACGTTACCCGTCATCTTTTGCTGTTCTCCAGGGCTGCTGCCGACCAGGCTGTGCTTGTGCTCCTCGCCTTTCTTTTCGTCTATTGTTTATGGGTTCCTTTCTCTGGCACTTCTGGCTTGGAGTCGCGTGCCCTCTCTCCCTCTTCCTAGTTCGCTGCCCCCAAAACCACCAACCACTGCCGTCCTATCCCCATGGACCTTCATCAGGGTATCGTCTAGAAACATGGACCACCCCCCTCCCCATGTAAGAGATGGGGGGCGTGGCCTGCTACGCGCCTGCTAAGAGGTTGGCCGCTATCTGAGGCAAGTGTCTTAACAGATTTAGCCACAGTCCGGGGTTGTAAATAGAGCAGAAAGAGGTGAGAACGAACGTGCCAAGGATAGTGAGAATGAGAGTCAGTTACTTGCTAATAGTGTGCGCGTGTGCGCAAGTCGTGCTCAATCCCATCTCCCCGTGCCGTATCTTTAACCATCCTCTTCCCCCCCGCCTCTACTACTTTTCTTTTACAATTCCTTCAGCTATGCCCTCAACTCTCCATCTTCGTCGCGTGCCTCTTTTTCCCCTCTGCTAACACGACTCCATTCTGTGACCGTACACAACGAATCGGACTTTGACTCCTACTTGGCCAGAAACCCCGACGGGCGCTGCTCATCAACGCCAAGCCTCACCGGCCGACAACAACCTCAGTCCCTCACCATCCGGCATCGATCTCCCCAGGGCACAGCCTCACAACCGACGTCAACCGATTTGTCGTCCCGCCTAGGCGTCGAGTTTCCTCACTCGGCTCGCCGTAATCTACTAATACCTTTCGGGGAGTCTGGTCTATCTCTCAAGCCCGCTCGCGCCCCGTCCCCGTCCCCGTCGTCACATTCCACCACCTCTCACAATGCCGCGTCCCACGCTGCCGCCCACGCCGGCATCCTCAACAGACATAAAGGGCCAAGATGGCTCCAAGAACCTGGCCGGCTTACAGCTGGCTTTCGAATTGCCCCCGGCAGCCTTGACGCAAGACGCCTCGAGAGTCTCGCCCACCGATACAAGGACATCCCCCCACTCCGGCTTTCAACCCATTTCCCCCTCAAAGGTCACTCCGTACCCCGTACAGCCCGCCGAAGCAGTCAAGTCCCGGCGGAGGTCTTCGGCCGCTCAGAAGGCCGCGAGCGAGAACTTTGCCCTTCCCCCGCCGCCTACAAGGTCCCGCAAAATTATTCAGATGAAGCCCCGGCCGCAGGAGGAGCCGGAGGCCGAGACCCCCGCCGCTACCAAGTCATCGGGCTCGGCGAAAGCCGCCGCGTCGTCCACGAAGGAGCAGTCTAAGAAGAAGCAGCCGTCGGCGACGAGCGCGGCCGGGCGGAAGATTGCGAGGAAGACGGCTCACAGCTTGATTGAACGCCGTCGCCGTTCCAAGATGAACGAGGAGTTTGCCGTGCTGAAGGGTATGATCCCGGCATGCACTGGGGAGATGCACAAGCTGGCCATTTTACAAGTAAGTGGATTCAATTCGATTTGAGATCGCAACAACAAAAATGCTGACCCATTTTTGGCACGCAGGCCTCTATCGAATACGTTAGATACCTCGAAGACTGCGTCGCCAAGCTCAAGGCCCAGCGGGACGTATCCGAGGGGGTCTCACCCACCGAGTCCGGCCTGCAGACCCCCTCGGGCCGCGACCCGTGGGGCTCCATCCCGCAGTTCGTCCCGAAGTACCAACAAGAACCCGACGACGTCGAAATGACGGGCTCCGAGGCCCCGTCACCCACCTTCCCCGCTCAGCACTCCCGGTCCCAGCAGCCGTCGGTGTCGCCGTCGCCCGCGCTGCTCGCGCAAGACTCAAGACACCGTCACGATTCGTACTCGTCTGCGTCGACGACGGACCAACGCCACTACAGCTACAGTGCATCATCGGCGACGACGTCCCCGGCCTTTGGCCCGCAGCAGTATCCTTACCCCCACGGCATCGCTTCCGGCTCGCTCTCGACGCTGACCAGCCCTGCGCTGGCGCCGCAGCGAGACCTCGACCAGGAGGCCACGGCCGCGCTGTTGATGCTGAACAACGATAGGAGAGGTACCGTTGGCGGTGACGGCACCAACAATTCCCGCGGCGCTGGACGTGGCATGTCAGTGAGGGACCTGCTGAGCACGTGAGAGTGCCAACGGATAAGGAGGAACAAAAAGGAGGTTGACACCAAGCGGATGGACTATGATCCGTCGCATAAGCTGGCGGATGTTTGGATGATGCCGGGGTTGGCACCGGTAGAAAAGCTGGGGAAGTCTAGGCCTTCCGGGAGGACGGAAAGGGCCCTCCTGCCTGTCAAAGCTCGGCGGCAAGGCTCTTAATGGGTTATGATATGGCGAGCTCCGTCAACACACACCTCGTGGCTTCTCGTACTTGCATGGTTAGATTTTCGAAGAGGATACCTTGGCGGCAGGGGGGTTTTCGTTTGGGGTTGGGTTAGGATGGGACGAATGGTGGTGGTTCAGCATGCACGGCGCATACATGTGGAGTTCCGGTGTGTTTTCATCGTCGCGTCGAAGAGCTCGCGGCGAACATCAAGAGAGAGGCGATAATATGAAAAGCCAATCGATAACCCCGTGTCCAAATATTCCTGTCCGTTGGTGAGTCTAGCGGGATCTTCCCGCTGGACGCGTGCTGGACAAGTCAAACATACGAGTGGTCATCGACGAGTGTTTGACCCTCTTTACTTTGCCGACAACGCACCATGGACTTCTAATGACGAGGACCCTTGACCTTCCACTGCCGGGGTCGCGAGAGGCTCTTTGGAAGGATGGCGAAATCCCCGGTACGGTACCTTGCAGCCGGCGACAACAATCCGCATTGGCAAAGACGGGGCCATGGGAGGCCAGAACATTAGAGGTTGGTACGGGAAAGGTAGGCTCCCCCTTGTCTCACACGCTGGGTGATGGACGACGTCGAGGTTGCATTACCGTTTCAGCGTTGGACGGCATCGTACGAGGTTTCGATCCGTTTTACTCCACCATCGACCCATCACGTGACGCCGCAACGAAGGGGCTTCGAAGGGGTCCGTGTAAGTGGGAGAAGTCTGGAAACTTTTTGGGACGATTTGCAGAGGTGGGAATTCCACGGGGTGTTGGATTTCGGAAACAGATTTCAGAAGTTGCCGGGGTGGCGGTGGAATTGGTGGTGTTTGCTGGAGCGGCGAGTCGTGGGATCGAGGGGAGGGTATATAGGAGAGTTGTCATCCCATCCCCGAAGATAGTTGTTCTGTTTGTTCGAAAACTGCTTGTCCTTTCATTCTCTTGGAATTAGACCCGAAAACAATTGCAGCATTCAAGTCCCTCCGCCCAAGTAATCGAAGCCACAGACAAGGCTCCCAACAGGTCTTGTGTCCCAGTACCATCGGCGAACGATCGATGATTCCGTGCTACATCCCCTCTCGCGCCCAGAAGAAGGATTCTGAAGAAGAAAAGATGGCCCCCTGCAACATCTCGATAGACACAAAGACGAGCACAAAGGTAGCACAGCATCGAGTGGGTGAACACCCAAATGAAAACCCCCTGACTAAACCCGCCTTAGGCCCAGAATGTAGACGACTCTGCGTCCAGTATCGGCGGGACCTCAAGCGTCTCCTCAGACGGCAGCACTCGTCGTCGCCGCCGCCGCAACCGCAACAAGCAAGTTGCCCAGCCAAAGGGAACCCTCGGCGCTCCCACCGTGATCCCACGCCTCTCCGAATCCAAGCCCGCGCGGCTGCAAATCGGCTTGAACCTCGACGCGGAGCTCGAGCTGAAGGCGAGGTTGCAGGGTGACATTTGCCTGACATTGCTGTAAGTTTATATCTCTGGCTTACCCGCTTGTTGCTTCCTTCTCCCCGCCCGTGCTGAAGAGACTGACCAGACGGGGCTAAAAGCGAGGGCTGATCCTTATGACACGACGATGAAGGGTGCAGAGAAAACACTTTACGGAGCGCGAGTCGACCGAGCTGAAACCGAACTATCGCGGGATCGTCGACGTGGAGGAGATGTTCCACATGAGGGTGGGCAAGCTGAGGTTCAGGAAGACGTGGTTGGATCACGACGTCAGCCCGAGCCTTACGGCTGCCGTCATGTTTTCGATTGCGATGGGAGGGTTCATTGCGGGATTCGCGGCGTCGAGGTGGCTTGACACTTGGATGCTGGCGACGCCGCCGCCGTATTTATGGTGAGGGTTGAGGTGACGGCGAAAAAGTTTCTTTGTGTATAATACGGGTTTTTGGGTATATTTGGGGCAAACATGGATCTGTCTAAGGGCATGGCGTTGGGAGGACTTGAAACTTCTTTTTGGCCTGGTTACATGCCAGACTGTCAGCTTTTGAGTTGAATGAATATTACCATGATTCATGAGCGGTGACTCTAATTCGCTATAACAGTGAAGTTACAGACCGGCTCCTAGGGAGCAGTGGAGGGACTCTGAGTCTCGGTCCTGCTCAACTTCAGTCTGCTATTGCAACTCAGCGGCTGCGGCAGACGCTTCGAGACCGGCGAGAATCAATCAACGTCTCCAAGGATGAGAGTATCAGGGGAGCTGATGGATGCATCTGGCCCCCCAAAGCGCGAGCGAATTGTGCCCCTTAAACTCCTTCTCGATAGCTGTCGGTAGCAGCCTTGGTATTTCTCCTGTTTTAGAACGCCGTTGTGGTTCTTGTGGATTGATATGTTTGAACCTTTGTGCTGGGAGACACACTCTATGGCTGACGCCAATACGTCTGGAACCAGGTACAAGAGTAAATTGTGGACGCGGGGAGAGACAATCTTCTCTACCACGCCCGCAGGACCCTATATGCATAACCATAAACACCTTTGGTCAGTCTGTGGCAAACCAACCATCGGACTTTTCCTAGTTGGAACTCGTGCCAGCCTCAGATGAGAGCGATAATTGAGATGGGTCTCATCCGAAAGCTCTCCGAGTCTGTGAGCTGAGAGGGGCGCAACCTCTTTTTACAGCAGAGTTGGATTTTGCTCTGGCGGAAGTTGCGAATTCGCCCCCTGCGGTTGACTTTCCGTCTCGCGTAATGAAACTTTATGCGGAAGGGATGGCGTGTGCTGCCGGGTCCAATCTGTGCGGCTGGGTTGAGTCGAGTAACGAGTGCTGGAGAGTGAAAAGACCCCGAACCAGCAACTGGAGTCTATATCCAGATACACTCCTTCCTTCTGCACGATCAAAATTTTGGTTCGTTAAAAGTATGCCAATCCTTCTCCAGGGTGTAAGTGCTTCCCATGGTTGTGGTATTGAACCGCATTTCTGCCAACTTCAGATCAACGGCTGTGTAAGTGAAAGTAGTAACAAAGGGTGACCGTTGCTACAACCCCACGCCCCTCATACCTGTCATCGTTCAACTCGTCTCCTCGAATGCAGCAGTCTTGCATTCAGCGTAGCCACTTAGACCAATGCTCGCCGAGATGGCCAGTCGGAAGCAGCCAGTAGATGACCGTTGCTAGGTATCTTAGTGCCACACCTTCTTGCAGGCAGGTATCCACCGAAGCTTTAGCTGATTGCCAAATCGGGTAGGCTCAACGTGCGGGGCCCACTTTGAAGGTAGGTAGATCCACGCTTCCTGGCAACCTGATCTTTTTTCCATCCCACTTCATCAACGACACTACCTCCTTATGGCATCGATTCGTCGTTAGCAGTGCTGCAAACCCCAGCACGGGCACTTCCGTATAAATCAACAAACAACGATCGAAATTTTGGATCCGGGCTCAAATCGCCATGTCTCTTCTTTTTGGAATCGAACACGTCCTGGGAGCCATCAAGCGCATACTTCATAGAATTAGATATGCCTTCGACAGTGTCGTAGACTGGATCCGAATAGCGTACTCCCAGTAAGTAGCACGAAACATCTACAACCAACCGCCCCCGTCTGACATCCGCAGTTCTCCTTACTATCGCGGCAACATCATCCATGTCCACAGACTCGGAGAAGACGACCGCCAAAACCCACAGGCAATGACGTTGATCATACAACAAGTCTTCCAATCCCAGTCTTGGAATGTCATGGAAGTCCACGTCTTCAATGGACCCCCGGATATCCCCAAAAGGGCTGTTCTGAAGATGTTCGACCGACGCTTCTCCACCAGGGATGGCCGCCATGCATTCCTAGGCGAGGACAAATGGTCGCCTGAATTCGAACGGGAGTTCGTCAGCTATATTCGACGGGGCGAAGCTGAAGAATTCGCTAGAGATTGGGTGTGGGGAGATGATTACAAGAACCAGCAGCTGAACAGGCTTCAATTGGAAGTTGTGCGCCACTTGGAGCATGTGAGGACTTCCAAAATCCAGGAGAAATGCCACGGCGACCCGCGCTTGCTGGGGGACTCCAAGTTCCCTGAGCTCTTCGCGCCGGTGGTTATCATTTATGATGCTTCCCAGAACCCGATGCTTCAAGCTTATGGTCTTCTAATGCGCTACCGAGAGGGGTTCAGCGCCCAAACCACCAGCCCGCCGGTTCGAGATATTTATGAAAGGATGCGGAAAAACAGGATCTCATTCGAGAACGACGTGGACTAGGGAGAAGGGCATAGACGAACCGTTGTTTAGGGTATGAAGGAAGAACACTTCGCTGGCTGCAAGAAGTGCTCCGGTCATTATTGGTTGCTTGATGCTGTACTTGCCATGGCAACGGCCATTAGCCGAAGTATTTGGGCTGTTCATAGATTGATGAGTTATGATACCCGATAGGGTTCTTTACCCTCTCTATACCGAGGATATACCAGGTTCCTTTCTCCATTGTGAAGACAAGCCAAGGCCACGGCGTTCATTGTACAGTTCCGCGAGACTGTTAGAAGAGGTGGAACTTTGGGGAAAGACTCCTCTGAGAAGATCTCAAACAACATTGATAACAGAAGATTTGCGTATTCTTGAAAACCATAACGACCCTTCTCGTCCAAGTCGTGGCCACACAGACTCAAGAATGGCGGACCAGTTCCTCTAGGGTCCTTTGAAAACCCGCGGTATGCGCAGTACGAGCACACTCCTGCTCGGAGTAATGACTTGTTGCCGGCCCTTATTGACTTTATACGGGCCTAAGCATAGTAGGGTTTTACACATCATTGAGCTGCATTCTAAGCAGGGACTTCACGAGGCCTAAAGCTTTCGAACAAAAGCACAGCTGAGACGGAGAAGGGAAGGACAGGTCAAACCATCCGCCGAAGGAACCTACGCAGAACTCGAAAATTAGTACGATTTATCAGCTGCATTCAATTAATTTCCAATGCATCGGCAGAAAAAAAGATCATGACAAGGTCAAGACTGGGAGCCCCTGGAAAGTACCTAGATCGGATAATTAAGCTGAACCCCACGTCTTGGAATGCCCCAGGGAACGAAGCCAATCACACATGCTAATTCCCCGCCAGCAAATGACCGGGCCTCCATTCGAGCAGTGACAAGCAAGGCAGCAAGCGCCCGAGACCTCCGAACCCTTGTGTCCCGTAGCAATCCAAGAAACCCGTACCACCACAGCAGTCTCTGACTTTAACCTACCCTTCCGCACCCGCCTCACGCGACACCGACTGCGAGGACGACAACAACACCAGCAAGAAGACGACGAACCGATAGATGCCCGCGCCATGAAGTTTTCACGAGCGGGGAGACACTCACGGTCTCCTCTGTTCCTAGCCGCCGTCTTCGCCGCCCTCCTCGTCTTCGCGACAACGGTCGAGGCATCGTACGGTGACCGCATGCCAGAGTTCCGCGAATGCGTCCAAGTTGGTGCCACCACAACCCGCGCGCCAGATGACCCCTCAAAGCATGGTCTACGACCTCCATAGGCTGACATTCTGTTCCTCGTTTCCTCGCGATCCAGGTCTGCCACGATGAGAACTGCGCTCCAGGCAAAGATGCCACCCCGATCCGTACGTCGCC
>JABGLZ010000441.1:129744-142253 GCA_014705045.1 Colletotrichum theobromicola | reverse complement strand
GGGGGTGCGCCAGCAGAATGATAGCAGACTGTTAGCAGTATACTGGAAATTCGGCACTATGTTCGCGCTAAGTTATAAACCAACTATATACAGCAGGTCTACTATTAATGTTAGTGTTATATTAAGGTATAAGCGTAATACTTAGTGGGTTAATATAAGCTAGTTATTTAAGCAACCTATATAATAGTGTAAATTTAATTATTTTACTATTAGCTATATTATAATATTTATCTAAGCTATAATATCCTTATAAAAATTCCTATTAGTATAAAGTATAATTATCTAAGTAATATTCGTAATAATAATACTATAATAACATTAGTCTTAGTATATATAGTACTAATTATTCTATTTTATAAAATATAATAACTAAAGTTTCTTTATAAGGATATAAATATAATAAATATAATTATTTAATCTACTAAGCTAAATAGTTATTAGCTTTATTATAATTATTATATTAAGGTATATCTAGCTAGTAAGTAGATATAGTTTAATATTAGCTTAAAGTATATTAATAATATATTTAATAGAGTATTATACTCTTATATTTTTCTAATCTAAAAATATATTTAAATCTATTCCTAAGAATCTAACCTATATCTATTAAATTATATATATAGAATCTTAATTACTTATAACTACTATAAAGTATATAACTATAGGTTTAAAAATATCCTATCACCTTCCTATCTAAATTTCTTATATCTTTAATCTAACTCTCTTATATCTTTAATTTAACTCTCTTATATCTCTAATCTAACTCTCTTATATCTCTAATCTAACTCTCTTATAATACTTCTACTTCTTTTATTAGCTCTCTTTAGTACCCTTTAATACTAAACTTATATAAACCTACTAATAAGCTATAATAACACCTAAATAGACTAGAGAAACGCTATATTATAATTAGTTAGAAAGGTAGATATATAGGGAAGTAATTATATACTAACTTAAAAAGAGCACTCTAGCTCTATTAAGCCTCTTAAGGATTTTAATATTAGTTATACTTAGTAAAATTAAGTTAAAGTATTTAAAAAGTAATATGATAACTAAGTAAAAGATCTATATTAAAGATAGTGAGTTATAAAATAAATAAGGGAATTAAAAGTAGAATATAATATACCTTAAATAGAAATAGAGTCTCTAAACTTTATAAAAAGAGCTACTTCTTATAATACCTAACTATTTAGATTAACCTATAAGACTACTAATAAGAACTAATATTAGTGAAGCTTTCCTAAGTAATACTTTTAGATTAATATATTACTAAGAATACTTACTAAAATATAGCTAATTAAGTATACTATATAATTTAATAGAGAGATATTAAAATTCTACATCTATATTTCTCCTTATACTTATAATATATAGGGAGAATATATAAGAGGATTAAAGCTAATAAGAAGCTTTAAGCCTAAAATATAAGTTATATTAGTTATTAAAAGTTAAAAGTAATTATAAGTACTAACTTATAGCTTTTAATAGCTTTATAAGATATTATATATTAGGTGTATAGCTATATCATAATTATCTAAAGCGTAACTATTAGTATTTTAGCCTATATTAAAGCCTATAAAGAAAGGAAAAAAGAAATTATAACTTATCACTACACTAAAAAAGAAGATATAATTTTTCCACTTAGAAATATTATATATAATTAGTATAATTATATTATAATCTTAATAAGCTGAGGAGGCCCCTTAGTATCTACCCACTTATTTTCCTTATAAAAAAAAGCACCTAAAGAGATAAAGTATATTATAAAGTTAAACTTCTACTTTTATAACTAATAGGAAATCCTTATAAAGTTAAACTTCTATTTTTATAATTAATAAGAAGTCTATATTAGTAAAGTATAATATAGTATAAGTATCTAAAGCTAAGCCCTAAGTATTTATAAAAAAGAGTTATAGTAGTATAATAAGGATTATACTCTTATAAAAAGATTTTTTAGATCTAAATCTATATACTTTTAGGGGGGGATAAGCTTAAGCGTCTTAAGCATTTTTTACTACTAATAAAAATCTACTAAGCTTAAAGCTAATAATAGTTACTATAATAATCCTATAGCCTCTAAGCACTAGAGAGCACTAAAAAACTATTAAAAGTTTAGTAGATAATTTTTTTATAAGCAGGCTTAATACTAAGTATTATCACTAATAATAAAAAGTACTAAGATATATAAGAGCTTAGTAAACTATATCTTTCTATATTATTATTACTTATATTCCTACTTTTCTATACCCTTACTATTATAAAATAAAAGCTAGCTTACCTTTAGTATTATTAATTAGAGTAGATATAATTTCTATTCCTATTAATACTAGTAAAATATAATCCCTCTAAGCTTTACTATTAGTATCTACTAAACTAAACTTAATATAATAGAATAGCTTTAATTATTATTTAAGTTACATATTAGTTATATTTCTTTATAAATAAGTATTAAGTTCTATAGATTACCTAAAACCTTCCTATAGCTATTTTATTTTATAAGTCTAATCTCTTAAACCCTTTTATAAAATATAACTTAATCTGCTAAGTATATCTATAATAGTATATTATCTATAGATAGCTAGGATCTTTTACTAGCTAGTTATATAGTCTTAAGTTTATTTAATCCTTTATATCTTTTATAAAACTTTATATCTTAGTTTTTAGTTTAGACTATATATAAGTTATAAAGTAGATATAATAATAAGCTATCTACTCTCTAGAGAATCTATTCTTTTTAAGGCTTAACTACTAGAAGACTAATAATAAGTTAGTTCTCTATTATTTAGTAGATAGGATAATTAAGGATCTTATTATAGTTTATAATACTAAAGAACTTATTAATTATAATAACTATAAAGAAGACTTAAAAGGAATATAAAATTTAGTAAATAAAGATACTATTAAAGTAAGTAATATTATTATAAACCTAGAGAAACTAGCTAATAGAGAAAGTGATATTATTATATTTACTAAAATATAAGAAAGGTTAGTAAATAACTTTAGTCTAAAATAGAGGTAATAAGTAATAAATTACACTATAGTAAAAGACACTTTAATAGCTTACTATAAAGTAGCTAGAGTTTATACTATAATACTATATATCTTATAATCTAACTTATATACTATATAAAGATAAATGTTAAACTAGCTTATAGCTTCCTCTTTATAGAGATAAATAATGTTAAAGAAGGGATAAGAGCACCTACTAATAGCTTTCTACTTTAATATACTATAGAGATAAGGTCTTAAATATAATATATCTTTAATAAAATTAAATCTTATCAGCTTATTATTAAAATCTTCCTCTCTAAATACACTAATCTAAAGCCTACTCTTAATCCTTACAGTAAAACCTCTATAATCCTACTATAGCTATATAAATAAAGAATAAACCTTAAGGAAGCTATAAGTATAAAAGCTAATAAAGCTAAAGAAGATTACTTTCCTAAGTCTCTCTCTTTAAATAAGAGTAGCTATAGCATTCTAATAATTTATCTTTATAATATTAGATTTATATTCTCTATATTATTATATTAGCCTAACTATAATATCTATAATAACTCTTAGTTATTTTACTTATACTTATCTTTACCTAATAAGGTAAATATATTCCTATAAATCCTATATTTATACGCAGCTTTCTAAAGATATAACTTAATATAAATATTCAGTAAGCCCTTTATCTAAGCTTATCTAAGCGCACTTACCTTACCTTTTAGAGCGTCTAGGTTTATTAGCTCTTTATTAAGCTATATAAAATTTATTAATCTAATAATACTACTAACCTAACTTATATTATTACTAAACTTACTTCTATCTACTAAAGTCTATAGTTAGTATCTTATTATATCTATCTCTTATAATATAAACTTACTAGCTAATAGAGCTACTTATCCTTATACCCAACTCTTTAAAGCTTTTATTATACTCTTTCCCCTTAATAATATTACTATAGTATAATGCATAAGAAGCTATAAAGACTTATAACTAATAATAATAATATTAATAAAGATATTACGCTTAACGTGTAGTAAATATTTACTATAGACTAATATATTAGATTTTATAATATTCTAAAATACTTTAGTAATAAGCTCTATAATATCTAGCTTAACATCTAAAAGATAGTTTAATATATCTTTTATAATAGCCTAAAAATACTTAGGGTTAATATAGAGAGATTAAAGCTAACAATAAAGAACTATAGGTATAAGAATAGATACTATACCTACCTCTATAATCCTCTAAGAATCTAAATAAGTTAACAGAGATTAGATATACTTAAAGCCTAGAGGAATAGAAAATATCTAAAACTCTAAAAAGTAATTCTAATAGAACTTCTTTATAAGGATATAATCTATAAGGATTTACTAAGTATTTTTTACTAAAGATATTAGCTTTAAATACGCTATATTAAGTAGTTAGGTAGTATATAAGTTAAGAGCTAGTATAAATAGCTAGACTACTTTAAAAATATCTAGGCGCTTAATAATACCTACCTAACTATAAGCTCTCTTCCTCTTCTTAACTAATACCTTATTTTTAACTTTTTTATAAAGGGTTTATATATAATAAAAGTAGCATACATTTTTAATAATATTAAAAGCTAAGTTTAACTAATAAACCTTAGTAATAAAGTAGTATTAATATAGTGAGTTTACTTAATAGCCTAAGTAGCTAGTAAGTTCTTATTACTAAATAAGATCTAAGATAAAATAAAGAGGAAATATATAAATAAAATAATCCTCTCCTTAGATATTTATAATACAGCCTTAGTTAAGTTTAATAAGTTATATAAGGCTGCTAAGTACCTTAGTATAATTAGATCTAAATAGAGCTAATATAATTAGTAATATACTTAATCTCCTAATACTAATCTAATTAGAGAAGAATATAGAAAGTCTATAGAAGCCTAAAATAAACTAATATATATTTCTATAAACGCTAAATATATTATAGAACAGTTTATATAGTAGGGAGAGCACTTTTAGATTATTAAAATAGTTTATAAACTAGGCTTTACTATATATTTATAACTCTAGCTCACTATAATATAGTTATAAAATTATTATAAGCTGTAGTTTATTAGTTTCACTATTAAGTATATATTAAATAATATATTTCTTAGATACTAATACTTCCTAGGTATCTTCCTCCTTAAGGTTAGATTTATAATATAAGAAAGTATAAAACCTATATAATATATAAAATACTAATAAATACACTTCTTAATTCTCTAAAAGGATAAATTCCTATTAGCTTTCTTTTATTAGTATAAAGCTTAATAACTTTATAAAGGCTATATTTATAAAGCTTAATAGGTTTATAGGAGAGTAAACTAGTAATATAATAACTATAGTGTAATCTTTAGTATACTTCTAGTAGGTAGCTTCTAAGTAGTTAATTCTATACTAAGTTACTCTACTAAGGTGTTTTTAAGAAGTCTTATAATAATAATCTTCTTTATATAAATATCTTATAAAGTTAGAGGGAAAAATTAATAAGCTATTAAGGTATTAGTAAAATCTACTAGAAGTAATATAGAGAGATTCCCCCTATACTTTTACTTCTTATAGTTTAATACTACTAAACTTATAGTGCGCTATTCCCTAGTAAGTAAGATTATATAAAGACTATAAATTAAGTAAAATCTTAAGTATATCCTTAAGGTTAAAAGAAAGTATTTCTTCTATATATACTGCTCTAGAGGGAAGCTTATTAGAGTTAAGCTTTATAATCTTCTTCTTAAGCTTTCTAAGTAGTAACTACTTCTTAAAGGTTAAAAGAAGGTAATCCTTCTCCTTAAGTAACTCTCTTAACTTATTAATTAGTAAAGTTTAGAGAATTTTAATAAGGCTAAAGTATATTAATCTTAAAAGATTACTATCTATTACTAATACTATAAACTTAAAAGTAGTAAGACTTATTTTAATATTATAAACTTTATAAACTACTACTTTAGTTATATCCTCTAGGATTAAGTATTTAAACTCTATTATATTATTTAATACTCTTAGCTTATCTATAGTTATACTCTCTACTAAGTTAAGAAGAGTTAAGCTTAAAGGAGGATTACTAGCTATAAGTAAATTATACTCTCCTATAATATTATATTTAAAGTTATTAATATTAAACTCTAAGTATATAACTTATAATTGTTAATTAGTAGATATAGCTTCCAAGATATAATTAAAAACTAGCTCTTTAGGTTCTTATAAAATTTTATTTATTAAGTTATCCTATATTTTTTAGATAGTATCTAATATATTACCTTCTATCTCTTACTCTTTAAGGTCTATTAGCGTCTTATTTCTAAAATTAAATATAAGCTTAATATTATAGCTACTGTTTAAGTTAGGAAAGTTATTACTAAGTTTAATTATATTTAACTAATTTATAATTAGCTTATTAGTAGCTATAATATCTAAAATCTCTCTTTAATTTATATAAATATTACTCTATCTATTAGTTATACTATTAGAGATTATAAAGTTATTAAGGTTTAAAATTATATAAGGTACAGCTTAGTAATTACTATACCCCCTTAGTATCACTATATATTAGGATATTTTTATATATTATAAAAGATTAACACTAAGTAGCTATAGTAGTATACTAAAACGTAAAGTAGCCTTTTAAGGCTCCTTAGCACTAAATCTTTAGTACTAATTTATACTAATCACTATATATAATATACACTATCTATTACCCCACTTTTATACTAGTTACTCCTTCTATTACTTATATACTATATTATAATATTAACTATCTTAACTCTCTATCCTATATCTTTTAAATCCACCTCCTTATATCTTAAATAACTCTCTACTTCTCTCTCTCCTTATTTTTCTAACTTATCTCTATATCTTCTTAATCTACTCTAAGTCCTTTATCTCACTCTTCTTTATACTAATAGTATACCTACTAATAATATTATAAACCTTAAAAATAAGTCTAATAGTAAAACTCCTAATATTAAGCCTTAACTAAAATTAAGTAAGAAGGAGATATTAGAGACTATTAATTAATATATAATAAATAAACTAATATAAGTCTTTCTACTTCTTTAAGCTTATTAATTTGTTTTATTAAACTTTACTTTAGAAGTAAGTTAAGTTAAAATAAGTTACTAAAGCTAAGTAGTACTACTATATAAAAGAGATAGAGAATTTTAATTCTTCTTATTAGCCTATTTTCAGAGCACTAAAGCTTATAATAAGAAAGGTAGTTCTTATCACACTAAGTAAGCACTTTTAAGATAACTTAATCTAATTCTTCTTTAATTAGTTTTATAATAATAATCATAAATAGCTCTTTAGTCTTATTAGTATAAAGTTTAGAGATAATATAAACTTATAGAAGTCTCTAACTATAGCTACTCTTAAAGTAAGTTTTTAGTTTAGCTAGAAAGATAGAATTATTCCTAATATATATAGCACTATATACTTAATCTTAAGGAGAAGGAGGCTATTAGATTTAGTCTTTATATTAACCTCACTTTAGTATAAATCTTTTTATAAGGTAACTTTAAATATAATAAATTTAAAGTATTCTTTAGCTTCCTATTAGAATATATTAATATTATAAGCTTTAATCCTACTATTTAAATTTAGTATAGGGATATACTATATTTATCTATCTTTTAATATGCTCTAACTAATTAGTTTTAGTTATTTATATAAAATTATACTTATTAATTAAGTAATACTTAAAGTATAAATAAGATCTTATAATAAATAAGCCTACTAGAATTAAGCTTTATACTTAAGACTTCTATTTAAACTATTAGAATACTTTATATAACTTTAAGGTATATAAGATGCTATATATCTAAGGCGTATATCTAATTTATAAGTATCCCCACTAATCTACTAATAGTAAGTCTAAGGCTAAGAAAACGCCTTTTAAGAACCCTAACTTTAACTCTATAACCTTTAAGCTATCTAATACCTTCCTATACACTATAGGTATAAAGCTGCCCACCCTATCTACTACTAAAGGTAACACCTTATAAACTTCACTTAAGATTATTTAGGTTAACTACCTTATTATTAAAGATACTAATAGGGTTTTTCTTTTATTTAATAATATTTATAGTGGGAAAGTTTATTTATAAAAAATATAATAAATACCTAGCTTATAGCTAATATATATATATAGATAACTAACTCTTTTAATATAGATATCTAAATAGAAATAGAAACTATTTAGTATAATAGGGAGAAGTAATAGTAAAGAATAACTACTTACTTAGGGTTCTTAATTTATTAGCTCACTAAATTAAATATATTTATTATTTTATATTACTTTACTACCTATAAGATACCCTATATAGCTCTATATAAATACTTTTATATATTACCTTATACCTTTATATAACCTGTCTTATAATCCTTATCTTAATATAAAATTCTATTTAGTTTTATTCTCTAAGATATATATTTCACTAAGTTTTATATATCCCTCCTTATTAATATTAGATATTCTTCTCTTATAAAGTTATCTTTAATTAATATATTATTTTACTACAGCCTAAGTAGTAACTAAGATTTTATAGGGAGAGTTATTAAGGCTAGATAATATAGTAATAGATAATTAACCTATAGCTTTCTCTATTTAATATACTAGATAAGTTTTATAAGACGTCTACTTAATCCTAAGCCTCACTATATATACACACCTTATAGGACTATATTAGATCTTATAAGCTAATATATAAAGTCTTCTCTCCCCTCCTAGTATTTTTAAACTTTATAAGAGATTATTTTAGTCCCTAAGGCTTAATTATTACTTAATCTTAAGGTTAGTAGATATTATATATTATAAGCTATAAGTAGGAGAAACTTTTAAGGTTATTATAACGTTTAGAAAAGAGAATAAGATATAAAAGATAAAAATAACTCACTATATAGTAATAATAGTAATTTAATAGAGGAAAAAATAAGATATTAATAAAATAAGCTAAATTAAATTAATAGAGATATTTTTAGAAATAAAAATTAAATATAAGAATAAATTACCTAAGTTTAGAATTACTTATTTTATAAAGCTTATAATAGCACCTTATAATAGAAGCTTCTTAATATACTTAAGACCTATATCTATAGTAATTAAACACCCTATAGTAGAAGGAAAGTATAACCTAAAACTATTCTACTTTATACTTATACTAATAAAACTCTAAAGCTATAGTATAATAAGCTTAGCTATTATAAGTACTATAGTTTAAGCTATAATAAATATTTTATAAAAATATCTCCTCTAAGCTTAATATTATAATCTTATCCTCTATAAAGGCCTTAAGCTCAAGACTAAAGCTATATTATATAAGAGTAAGTTATATACCTCTTTTTAATAATAAAAGTGATACTATTACTTCTATTACTTATTCTCTTCTTTTAAATTACTTTCTTACTCTATCTATAACTTCTTCCTCTATTTATAACTTCTTCCTCTATCTTAATTTACTTTATATCTCACCTTTTTTCTCCTTTTTTAAAACTAATTCACCTAAATATAATTATCACACCTACCTCACTAGTGTTTTCTAGATTACTACTTCTTAGCTCTATAAGTACTCTCTAATATATTATTACTAAAAATACAAGTTATAAATCATCTTTTATTAACTTTACCTTCCTACCTACTAAATATTTAAAACTATATCCTCACTACTCCTCTATTTTACTAAAAGCTTAACTTATATTCTTAATACTATAACTACTAAGAACTAAGATATCTACTATTACTACCTATATAAGTCTTTAAAAGTAAACTTAACTACTACTCCCTATAATAGCTTATTCTTAGCTATACTACAGCTATATAGAAATAAAGCTACCTTACTAAAGTAATTAAAGAACTAATTAATAAAATAAGAAGAAGAGGGAGAGGTTACTATAAATAATAGTAATATAATATCTAATATCTAAACTTAGCTCTTATAAGATTAATAAAAAATAATGTCACAGGGCACCCTAATGGGGCGCGGGGCTCACCGCCCCGGGGCGACTCCGGCTGTTTCAGCAGGAGGGGCCTACTTCTAGCTACCGTTTGGCCGCCGAAAGGCAGGCCAAGATTCAGTCCTTGTTCAATACAGACCCTAACTGCGTTATTTGACGATCCTAACTCCTATCCCGTGACAAATAATAAGATTTCTAAGATATATAATACTAAGTGAGGATAGTATTAGAAGTAAAGCTATTATTCTAAAGAATTAGAGATTAATTAGACTTATTATATTAAAAAGAGAACGTTATATTATTATAAATAAGCCTATTAAAAAGAAGTAAAGAAAATTAGTAGTAGTTATTAAAGTAGATAGTAAGGTAGAGTATAATAATAATAAAAAAGATAAAGATATACTTAAGGTAAAAAAAGCTAAAAAGATAGTAAAGGTGAAGAAAAGTAAGGCTATATAAGTTATATCTACTATTAACCTATAAACCTTAGAGGATAATAAGTAGTCCTAATCCTCCCTTATAAAGGATTTTAATAATAATAATAAGTTTATTAGCTAACTATATATCTAAGTAGATAGTAATTAGATAGATAAATAAGCTCCCCTTATAGGTATAAATATAGCTATAATAGATCTTAGTCTCTTAGCTACTAATAGCGCTCTAATTAGTACTAAGCTTACTACTTCTTATAAAGAGGGTTATACCTCTTTAATATATAGATATAATAGTAACTTAGATAAAGTTAATAGCTAAAATAATAAAGTTAAGGCTTTAAAGCTTAAGATAATCTAAAGTTAAGATATTTTTAGTATTTATAGGAGATTTTTAGGGAAGTACTTTAGGAATAATAAAGAAGCAAAATTTCTTAATAATAATAATAAGAGTATAATATTAAGACATTTAGAGCTAAAAGATTTATTAAGCTAAGCTAAAATTCACCTAAAGTTTATATAAAGTTTTTATTTTTATTTTATTTTTATTATAGTTATAATAAGAGAGATAGCTTAAAGTATATAAATAGCTATAAAATAATATAAAGTAATTAATTTTATATTTATAATAACCTTATATATTTATATATAATTTTAATCTAACAAAAACAATTTCTTTATAATATTATAATTTTATAAATATACCTTCTATTTAACCTTTTAGTAAGAGTTTATATTATTACTATAGGGAGTATAATAAAAGAAAGTTATTCTAATTATAAAACTAAATATTATACTTTAAACCTTTATACTATCCTATAAGTGAATAAAGTATATATAGCGCACACACTAAAGATCTCTAAGATAAAGTTAATAAAATCTCTCTACTCTAAGGTACTAAATAATATATTTCCCTAATACCCTAAAATTCTTTATTTTAATATCTCTTTATACTTAAGATATAACGTAATAAAATAGAGAATATAACTACTCCCTTAATATCTCTAATAGAGAGTGAAATCTATATTAAAGACCTCACACTCTAAGGAATTAGCTTAGGATAGAATAAACTATAAGCTAGGTTAGCGCGCGCAATCGCAAAGTTAATATCAAATTAGTTAGCATAACCTATTAAATTCACCTAAAGTTATAAAGTATATAGTAATATATTTTATAAGAATAATAAATTATATAATAATAAAAAAGAAATTAACTTAATTAATATACTATAATATAAATAATAGAAATAGATTATAGAGAAAGAGAATATTAAAACTTTATAGGAGGTAATTTTCTAAGAGGAGTATTAATATAAGTTTAATAAGGAGATAGAAATCTATTATAGCTAAGTTATAATAATTTTAGAGAGGAATAGTTAGACTAATAATATTTAAATGAGAAGTCTAATAGAATATCTTAATAAATATAGTATAATTAGTAATAAATCTTAAGTAAGAAGAAACCTTAATAGTTTAATATAAGTAAATCTAAAAAAAATTCACTATAAGCTAGGCTAACTATCCTATTACTTCTTAGCTAGATTATAATATTATAAATAAAGCTATTACTAAGAGAGATATTTACTCTAATATTATATAGTATTATATAGAATTATCCTTTAGAAAGCTTTTTATTATATATATTAGATATAATAAGATATTATTACTAGTTAATTATTATAAAATTATTAACTATTATAGCTTAATAGATAGTATAATATAAAATATTCACTATAGAGGTAGTTAGATATTATAGTCCTACTTTATAAAAATTTCACTATAGTACTAAATAATATATATAATTAGTATTACTATATATAATAATAGAGTAAATAGTTACTTATAAACATATTTAATCTATAGTATTTATTTTCACTACTATAATAAACTAAAAGTAATATACTATAAATTAATATCTTTACTATAATATATCTATATAATATATTTATCTTAAGTATTAATATATCCTATTATACTACTCACCTAACTAATATAACCCTATAAAAACAGAGTGGTCATATATAGTAGTGTAATATAGGTAAATATATATTATATAGAAATATATAATCAGGTTCTATATTCAAGAGGCGTTATATCAGTATTCAATTAAGAGCGTT
>JABGLZ010000441.1:112632-129693 GCA_014705045.1 Colletotrichum theobromicola | reverse complement strand
ATAAGGTGTGCACTATATGCCAGACCCCCCCCCTCCCAGGTAGGTAAGGTAAGGCAAGTCAAGGATCCGCCAGCAGTTCGCAGCAGTGGCATGGTCTATCCCTCCACATCAGTTTTAGGAAATGGAAGGAACCACCTGGTCATGGACATAACCGCAGTGCTGTGTAAAGTTCCCTCTGCGCTGGCTTCAAGTTCTAGCTTCTCCATGGCGCATTTCTCCTCACAACGAGGTCCCTTCCATGCTTAACCGCTGGCCTCCTCCTACCCGGTCGGTCCTGGTTCCGGGGAGCGGCCCCATCAGGTTGGCCCCTGTAGAGTTGACCCGACGGTCCTTGACCTGGACCAAAATACCGGTGTCCAGCGAGTCGGGCGTGGAGATGGTGGAGGGAGGGGAAGGGGAGGGCGGTGGTGAGCTGTTCCATTGCAGTCCAGCTGGCGCCAGCACTGACCAGGTGTGGTGCAGCTGCCCACTTCTCGCCTCTCACCTCAGCGTGGGCTCCCTGCTCTTTCCCGTAGCGTTGTTGCTGTTGCTGTTGTCGTCGTCGCTCTTGCTGTCGCTGTCGTTCGTTCCTGCTCCACGTCTCCTCCTGCACGTCGCCAGGTCGCTTCCTTGTACCTGGTCCTGCCTCAACCGCCTGGTACCTGACCAACGTGACGTACCGCGGTACCTTTCCTCCAGACCAACCCAAATGGCACCAAGCCACCCCTTGCTGTTGCCGTTGCCGTTGCCCGTTCCTTGCCTTTCTCGACCGTGCTGTGCCTCCCACTTCTCTCTCGCCTTGCGACCCTTGTCCTTCTTGTCCCGTCCCTTCCTCCCGAATACCTTAAACACAAGCCGCGACCAGACCTTGACTCTTGCTGCCACTGCGTATTTGTTTTCCTTCTTTCAGGAGCCTCTCTCAACACCAAGCAACTCTGCTTACCGAACCTCGATCCTCGACACTCGACCGAGCCCGAACCCGCGAGGAACTGGCATTGCGCCGGCCTCCCCATCTCTTCCCCTCCCCTCAGTGTCCTGCCGCCCAGTCAGTCTGCCCCGCCGAAGCAGACTTCAGATCCACCACCGCCACCAACGACGACGAGCTTCGTCCCCAACAGCACACATCCCACATCAGACGGTCGCGACAACACAGCTTTCGAGTTGCGCCACGGCTGCTGCTATCGCTCAAGCTGAAGCTGCCCGCCCGTCTTCCCACCGATTCTTCTAATGTTCGCATTATGATTTCCATGCAGCGTTCTCTTTCATCGCCCGTCCGCATAGTGTCTGCTCGTACGTCGCACACCCGCCTGCCCTGGCACCCAACAACGGCTGCTTGCTTGTGTGCTCCCCCATGCTGACCAACACTGCTTGTCCGCCGCAGCTGCTTCACAAGATGGCGCGAATCCCCCGCGATCTCCGACTCCCCCCTCCGAGAGTTACAACACCTCCTTCAGATCCCGACGTCAGCAGCGATCTCCAAGTCCCACACAAACCCCCGAAGCTGTAGCCCTGCCCGTACGTCGAAGCGAAGACGTCCCCCGAAGGGGCTCCCACCAGAAACCCGTAATAGCCCAGGCCGTGACGCCCACTGCTTCGTCTCCTGTCAAGGCCACTATGGAAACTTCACAGGAGGCCACGCCCTCGCCGGTCGCCGAAAAGGCGACTTCGCCAGCCGTCCGCAAGGCCCTGCTCCCAGATCCCTCCTTGTACACGAATCCTCATATGGCCCCAGAGCCCGATGCCACGACTTTGGAGGAACTTGCCCACCTGGTAAGGTTGTCCAAGTACCAGGAGCGCAAGCGCGCAAATACAAGGATCCGTTTGCAGAGGAACCTCATCTCTACAGCACTATCTGCCCGTTTGAATCGCTGTGGTGAGATTGCCCGGAAGAACTTGGTCGATTGCTTCCGGTCGGATGACAAGAAAACCTTTTCTGCCCTCTTTAACGCCATTCACGATGTGCGCAAAAGCTGCGACGAGCTGCGTCGCTACGCGCTCTTGGAGCCGGAGCTAGACTCACTGCAATCACCGGCCTTGGCCTCCTCGGAAAGCCTGGAAACCCCGCCAAAGTCAACGTCGGGTGCCACTTCTCTTGGTTCTATGACCCCCTTTCTATCTGAACTACCCGCATCTATTCGGGAAATATTTCTCAACTTTCTGACCCAGATCCGGACAAACCCAGACTACTTGGCTACGAGGTTGTGTTCTCTAACCCCTGCAGAACTAAACGCTTTTACCAGTTTCCACCAAGGACTTGAACCTGTTGAGTCTGTGCTGCCATACCACGGCCGCTCTACCGCCCGAGGCCACATGGGATCTAGCAGTCGAACGCCCGCCCACCTGCCCACTGCAATCGAGCGCCTGCTCTCCTTCCAGCGGCATGATCCCTTGTCGGCTCTGATACACACCTGCTTCGCCAACTCTGCTGGGCCTGACAGTGCCGAAGACCGCAGGCGCACCGAGATCTGGGGAACGGCTTTGGCACGGCTCATTACCGAGTCCAAGTCTGCTAGCGAGCCCATGCTGATATCTGTTCTCAACGTCTGGACAGCCATGCGTGACTGGTCTGGAAAGTCCAACATGGAGTGGTACTTGATGAAGATCCTTGAGGATGGCGCATTTCTTTTGGACAAGGCCGAAGACCAGCATGGAACCCGGTTCAACCTGGCAGACTGGACCTCCAAGGACAGTATCGCTGCTGAGGAATTTTACGACCGCGCCGTCAACGAGCTGTTTGAAATCATTGATGACGAGGACGCAACAGGCATTCCCGAGGGCCTCATCGAGTTGGGCAACGCGATCCTCAGAAAGCTGGATAACAAGCTTATCGAAGGCACCCGCAATTGGTTTGTATACAAGTGGCTCTTCTCAAGTTTTCTACTTGGCGTTGTCATCCACCCGGAAAGTCATGGCCTTATGGGCGAGTACCACATTACCGAGTACGGGCGTCAGAAGATCCTCAAACAGGTTGCCATGAGGGCGTCCCAGCTGGTTGTGGAAATCACCTGGAATAAGAAGGGAACTGTTTCTACCCCACCCAAGATTCAGGAGCACGTTGAGAGTATCCTGAACCGCTTCAAGCGATCCCGCTCCCAAAGGCCTCCACCTCGGCTACTTCCCGCTCGCTCCATTACATCTCTCCGCGAGACTGTTGAAGTTCATCCCTACTTGGTTGTCAGCCCGGCTGACTTGGTCACTCTGGTGAACGCTCTGTTTCCTGAACGTCGTCCCATGTCTCAGTCCAGCGGGCTGAGATCCGGCGCACCATCTATTTCTGGCTTCTCCGCAATCTCACAACCCATCTCCATGGCAGGCAGTCGACAAAACTTCGAAACAGCCTCAATTCTCAGCACCAGTGCATCATCGGTTCTCAGCGATGCCACGACCTCTCGAGAGACCAACATAGAAGAGCAACGGACTGGCTCACCTCAACGATACTCACCCCCTGTTTTGGACCCTTTGTCTCAACGACGACTCAGCAACTACGAAGACGACGGCTACCGCCTTCGCTTTGCTTTACGGGAAATGAGTTCTCAGGTTGGAATGGATGTCGTCCAAGGCTCCTGCCACCCATGTGCCGAACGTTGGGCTGTCTTGTTCATCTCAGCGGATGGAAACAGCTTGTCCAGCCAGATGACCTATGATCCGGACGAGGAGGTTGAAGAGGAGGAAAACTCCTCAACAAGTGACACTGACGATGATGAGATCGACGACAAGCCCGAGCTGGACAAGGATTACCATCAACTCCGAGACTCCATCCTGAAGCTTGTCAAAGACTACGAGATACCCCAGAGCATTGAACCTCAAGGTGGTCGGGCCCAATTCAGCAACCGCGCCACTGGGATCAAAAAGTACCGATCGAAGAACAAGATAATCACCGCAGAAAAGTCCACGCCCAGCAGGAATCCGTACCGTCGGCGCGAGGCCGAAGCGCAAGCAAGCCAAGCCGATTTACAAGCCAAGGAGACTGCGCCAACACAAGACTCGGAAAATCCCGACGAGACTGAGCCGCCTTCTGTCCTCGTCGCCATGCTAAATGCGGCCTCTTCCCAGTCACGAGCCCAAGCAGATTTCGTCTCGGCACACCTTTATTGGAAGACCTTACAGCAACTCAATGCACTCAGCTCAGAGTCTCTCAGGCGCAACGGCTTTGCCATTCTCCTGAACATTTTCTCCCGCGGCCCCAGAGACTCCATCCGCCGTTGCGCATCTGCCATTGAGGAGTATGATGCTTGGCTCGTCTGGTTGAAGCAGAGCCAAGAGCGTCACGAAGGTCTCATTGAGGCCATGATGAAGAGATTGCGTGCTCTTCGTGACAAGATGTGGTACGTCACTGACGTCCGCAACTCTGCGCCATACGAACAGAGTCGCAACATTTGCGCAGCTCTCAAGACGATGGGAATGCCCCGAC
Source organism: Colletotrichum theobromicola (assembly GCA_014705045.1). Taxonomy (NCBI): domain Eukaryota; kingdom Fungi; phylum Ascomycota; class Sordariomycetes; order Glomerellales; family Glomerellaceae; genus Colletotrichum; species Colletotrichum theobromicola. The sequence continues at coordinate 125,303 of JABGLZ010000441.1, read as the reverse complement.
GGTACAACTCGTACCAACGAAACCGTGCTCATTTGGCTCGGGCACCTGCCTCCAGCTACCTCTATCGCACCGAGACTCAGATCATGGACCTGCTTGCGGCTTCGGAAGAGCAGGGTGGGCCCAACAAGCTGAGCGACGACCAAGCCGACAAGACATCACGCTGGCTTCAGCAAGCTGGTGTCGAGAACTTTTGCTGCGGAGAAGAGAGGATCCACAGATTCACCTGCGAGGTGGACACATGTATCTCTAAGTTGATCGGAGAGTCTATCATGGACGGTCCAGTCCTTTGGTCGAGCGAGCTCTACCAACGCGATAGGCGCAACCTGGAAACCAACAACAACAAAGGTCCCCGCGACAGAGAACACAACTGGGACGATACTGCTAGCGTCATGAGCGACCCCGAGCGACGGTTCATGTCTACCGGTCGTCCCAACTCTGTTCGGGATCTGCGAGCCATGTCAGCTCACAACTCTAGTCAGCAGTCCTTCGACTCTGGCAGCTACCGTTTCTCAAGGGCAAGCACTGTCTTGTCCGACATCGTCGATGGACCGGACTACTTTGGCGTTTCTTCGCCTGTCCATACCATCGACTCTAGTTCTACGTTCTGGTCACCTTTCCAGTCGGCCATCTCACCGAGCTCTACGACATCTCGGGCCCAGTCTCCCACAACAAGCGTGACGAATTTATCCGCCTCCTTCCAGCAACACTCCCTTGGTTCTCATGCCAGTCATTCCATCGGTCGACCAGGCACATCGGCATCGTCGAACGAGACGGTGCATCAACAGCGACTCTCTGAAGAGAAGGCTCGTTTCCTTAACGAGCTGCGCCAGACTTTGGTCAGCCTTCTTCTTTCTGATCTCGGTACGCTTGTCTTCGCTCGCGGCGCAGAGACCGATGATTGGTTTTCGACTTTGGGCCAAGAGTGCATTGATCGACGCGACTCGCTCGACAGACGAGCACGTCGGATGGGCAAATCAGGCAAGCTGCGTGTCATTGAAAAGAAGAAGAGTTTTGGAAACTTGCGTGGAGCCGGAGAGACCGACAAGAACTCCGAAACGACGGAAACTGGCAGTACTCCGGGCAACGACAGCTCTGCAGCCACCACTGAGACCATCTCCACCCGTTCCAAGCAGCCCGTCAAGGAATCGACCCCCGAGTTCCCCTTCAAGAAGGCTTTTCAACGGCTCCTCCGCATGTTCAGTGTCCACCCCAACCCTCACGCCAAACTGGGTGCTCTTTACGAGCTGGAGCAGCTTATTGTCGCCTCTCTGGCCACCGGTTCCAAGAAGTCACGACTCGGATGGAACCGGTCCGAGTTCATGTCACCAGCAGCTGATGAGTCGAACGTCAACAGTCGCTCCAACCCTCTCGAGGAGGTGATTGACAATGTCAGAGAGAGGCGGTCTCATGCTCTCCAGCAGTTCCCTCTCAATTCCCCGCCAACTGTTGGTGGGCAAATGAGACCAGGCACTTCCGACGCTCGGACAGTCGCCGCGAATAGCGCAACTAACAAGGACGCCATCACCAATGTCCTCCGAACTCTCTTCCGCGACTCTTCTATCCGTCCCAAAACACTCTTCCGTGACCTGCAATTCATCGCAGCCTTTGTCAACCCGACCATTCTGGACAACACCGAAAAGGGCACTGCCTTTTGGGACACCGGTCTTGCAGCGCTAAGCCTCAAGCAAGAGGTTTGTCGCACTATGATTGAGGTGGCGGACGAGGTCCAAGGCGTCTACACCAGTACTCGCAAAACCACAAACGATACACAACTTCACGATACCGAGCGGCTAGATACCGACTCACCTCCTCCTGTCACCACAGCATACAGCTTGGCACAGGCAGGAAGGATGTGGACTATTACGGCCAAGGAGGGTCTTCCCACCGCTCAACGAGAGCTGGCCATCTTTTACCTATCCAACCCCGAGCTTGTGGAGCGCACCACGCTGCCTCTGTCGAAGCCTCGCGAGGTCTTCAAGCAAGCCGTCATGGACAAGTATGCCGGCACTTCCGGACGCAGTGGCCCAGGCGCCAGCAGACTGTACGCTGCAGACCGAAGCCGAGCTTCTGGCGGCTCCTCCAGCCTGGGCGCCGTTGGCGCTCAGCATCCCGGTCAGGACTCGGGGCTCAAGGATGGAGATGTCCGCAGCGACCCCGCACTCATGTGCGTGGCGGTCCACTTCTTCCAGGCGGCAGAGCAGGGCGGCGATGAACTCGCCACATCCTTCCTCCGCCAGAACGAGTTCAATGCAATGGCTTAGGCTTTGCATAGAGGTGCGAACCATTTACGTTTATAACTCTTGATTTTGATGCATTTTCCTTTCGCCAGCTGCGCCCGGGGCGGGCTCTTTTTTAAATGACTCTAGGAATTTCACGATGGCATGTGTGGTTTTGTTTATCATGGCATTTACACCGGCATTTACAGCGGAGGTCAGTATTGTAGGCATGTTGTCGCTTAGCAACTGGACAGAACACACGTGCTCGAATGCTTTTCGTTTCTTTGACACACTCAACCCATGTAGACAGTGGGACATTAGCAGCGGGCATATGGTTTTGGAGGATATACCACTTCGTATGATTATGACTAGGATATGAAATATAGGCTTGGATTAGACGATTACGAATGCTACACTTTTACTTCTCAAGTGAATTGCGACCGTCTTCCACTGCAATGCGTGAAGGCCAATCCGACGGCGCTGTGTACCTTCAACCGGGCGGCTTTGGGGCTCATTGACCTAGTGTAAGCCACTTCATCGTGATCCCGCTTGAAAACGCTCGACTTGCCTCTGTCGTCGTCCTGTTGTTTCGTCCAACCATTCCTCTACAGAGTTGTCGCCATCCGATTCGCATTGAATAATCGCAGGTGGACGGACGCGCGTGGATGACGGGGCGGTGGTTCCGATCATCCCGGGCTGCGGCGGCCCCGCTCTTGATACGCGACGCGCTGGAACGCGGTGGCTTCAAACTTGAGGGGGCCGGGCTTTGGGAGAGCCTAGGAAATGGAGATCGATTGGGGCTGTGTTTCAACTGAACTCTGGGTTGCACATGGGGTTTTAATACCTTTTTCTGATGTGCGTCTATCGGGCGTTCACGGGAGTGCCGGTGGTGGTTATGTGCCTGTTCTCCCATTCGGCTGACGCAAATAGGAAATCATGCACGAAAGTCTTTCAAGAGCGATTGTGATCAACCCCGAATAACCTGACACAGTGCTTTATTTAAAGCATGTTCAGTCATGTTATTAAGTAACATCTCCGCGCGAGCCCATTACTCCTGCCTTGATGCGTTGGTTGCGTTGTCTACACAGAACCTGGAAAAGTTGAGAATCGTAGCAGCAGAGACCTCCTCTTTTATGATGACACTATTCTGTGCTTTATATTGCTTATTCGTTGTGATGATGCCCTAGAAATGAGGTAGGACGATCAGATGATACCCATGCTAAAGTGATGGTATTGGGAGGTTTAGTCTCAGGGGCCTGCTAAGTTGACGGAGTAAATAACATCTTGAGGTTCAAGCAGCCTTTCCAATTGCATGGATATCAGCAGGTACTGCATTTGTGCCTTGGTGTTTTTCATATTCCTTAGGAGGTATTTTATACCAGTTCAGGTTGACCTCGGCACACATAATAGTGTTGGGATTTACCTACGTTCACGTGCTGTGCAACTTACGTGTTATATCATCAGTCATCAGGCTCACTGCGCCAAGTTAGATAAGACAATGGGTCCTCATCATGGATACGTGAAGTTGCAACTGCAACTTCCAGATGTCCACTTCCATTTACGCCAAGTATCGAGTGTGCGCTCTTAAGCTGTCTCTTGCTCATCTTAAGGCCGTCTCGTATTCCGGAACTATAATCACTAAACATAAATGAAAGACAGCGGTGATGCAGATGCAATCATAGAAATAAAAAGATTGTCAGATTTATTATAGCATAAGTGAGGGTTCTTCCACTGTTCATGTATACCGTATATCTGAGTACGCTTCCGAACAATATGTCGAGGGGGGGCTATGATTTGGGTTGCTAACCTCTGTCAAGGTACAGGTCTTGACGGCTTTGATATACTTATAGCCAATCAGTCAAAATCAGAGATCCCCTCAGGGATTCTAACGCGAAGTTCTAAAACTTTGAAGCCCAACGTTTTGTTTATAAGCCCTGCTAATATCTGTCGATTCGAACAATTAGAGCCGGCAGAGCCGGCAAGATCTGTCAAGCGCTGAATTTCTCATACCATTTGAGTCTCAAAATGACTCTAACAAAATACATGTAGACTGATAGAGCATCGAAAGTCACTCTGGATTGCTCGTAGAGGTGTATCTCTCATCTACACGGAAGTGAATACGGCGACGTGAAAGCCGAACGGCAGATATAAATCTGTGCCTCATTGATAAAGAGTGTCGTTAGAGATATTTGCAAATCCAATTCATCATTGCGACGGCTGACGGCTGAGAGACAGATTGTTGTCGATGAATGTGATCTCTCTCAGAAGACCGCGTAAGGCAGAACTCTCACTTTGCGTCGTTTCGTCTTTGCGCCACGGTGTGGTTATAATGAATAGAACAACCGCCGTAGAAGTTCGAGATGACATTGCTATGAAATTGAAGCTCTTTTCCTTCATTTTAAAGTCAAGCAAATCCGATTGGAGGTCGTAGCAAGTCGCCATTGAAGTTCAGATGGTGGTAGCTTTATTTCGAGGCTGTGGTCGAGCAGCAACAATTAGACTAAACAAGCAATTGCGGTGGAAAAAAATAGTACATAATCGTCCATCATTTTCATAGCATTTATTCAGAACGAATGGGCGACGAACGAACTAATAATACTTCACTTTTTTGAATTGAAGGTTGAGAAGACTTCTCGAATGACATACTTAGACTTTGCACATTTGACTTTCAATAACATTCTAGGCAAATTCGCTCCCGAAATAAGGGGGCTCTAGCTAGATCGAGTCTACAACAGAACGCAAACTCCTAGGCAAGTCATTTTTAGAAGAGTACAGAAACTTCTTCTTGATCTACTTTAGTTCACTAGCCTTATGAAATGTTGTCACTCTCTGTAGAAACCCCGTTCATGATGTATGCCTCCCGGCCTGCCTACTAGGGCGGCTCTGGTCTCAAGGCTGAGGCACCTCTAGTATTGAATATTTGAGTAGCGATGTTTCAGACTGCCACAGTACACAATGAGCTATGAGAAGGTGAATATGTGGCGCAGAGGGCGTTTCCGTTGAAACTCGGAATCTCTCCCTCATCCCGAATTCCGACACTGAGATATCCGGAAAAGGAGACTCTGCACGTGTGGACTCACGTGTGTCTTAAGCTTCTATAAAGAGGCCGATTGCTGCTGCTACTTTTCAAAACTTTTGTTCGCCACTGAATTTGCGTTACTGGATAGCACGCATCAAGTACTTCCTTGCCACAACAGCGCTTGACTCAATTTTACTGTCTGATCTCTGTGACGTTGTTGTTCCAGCAGCGCCCATTGCTACTTCTGTAGTTTTGACGGAGCATATATTTGTTCTCTCTGAAATACTGCAAAATCATGGCTTAACGATAGCTATCGCGGAGGCCAAAAAATCTGAAGGAGCCCCGATGACCCAATTTGCATCATGTCCTCGGTTGGCTGATCCGGAGAAATGAAAACACTCTTGATCCGCATCATCACTCGCTTGTCTCTGTTACACAGTGTTTGATAGATGGAGTAACGATCCAAGAGAATTGATCATCGTTTTCGAATCCATGGCCACGCGTTCCGAACTCAATTCATTCGTCTAGTCTACTTAGTTTTGTCTGTACAACGAACGCTCTCATCTCGTTGCAACCTCAACTGGTGTCATTTTACCGCCCTGACGGCTCTCATTATCCGTCCAGGCATGTGGGCGCAAGTGTTGACGGCCCCCAAAAAGCCGGAACTTACCGCATATCTCTCCCGGTTGTTCTGGTTGGGCGCTATTTCGAGCAAGTTTAGTCAATGTTCGTAATCCCTGGTCAACATCTCGGGGCGGATTCGCTGCAAGCTCACAACCCTCCAGGAAGTACGCAATTCATCATGCTATTTCTCCTGAGTGCTGCATCCGATTATCCGAGTCCCGCGGGCCCTCCTCCACACTTTCTTTTGGGTATTTGGTAGACTTCAGTGTTTAGATGAGTCGCCGATCTTTACTCGTGGGTTACTCCAGGTGACGAATTACTCCCACATTCCCCGGGAACATGCCTGCGCGCTTAAGTTCAGTTTGCTCCATTTAGCCTGAAAACTTGGCTCTTTCTAGCGTGTCATATTCTACGCGTGCAGCATGGTTTTCCCGGTAAGCTTGACAGAGTCCAATTATTCATGGTGGTGGGAAGCCTTGTTTACGTTTTGTTGTTGTCACTATGGCATCACAACATTGTGGTATGAAATCACAACTTCTGGTTCCTCAGTGTCGTCGTGTTTCCTCGCACCTTTGTGGCCTCCACTCCAGCGATGCAGTGGTATGACAGAAAATTCATTGCATGATCTCTGTGAGAGACCAGCTCAGGCTTTCCTTAGGCTTTCTCATTATTTCGAAACCAAACGGTAGAAACATCGTAAAGTCTGCCTTGCCTCTAAGACTGAAACTCCCGGCCAGTAAACTCCTGTCAGTATTCGTAACCTCAGTCCAAGCGCAGCGGGTACCGGCTTTCAGCTGAACTTCCGATGAACCACGAGTTTCTCAGAACCCTACAGCAATCCCTATTGTGATGACGACGCAAAACGATGCAGTGAAAAACACTCGACAAATGGATGGCTTGTTGTTGAGGGGGTTATGATGTGTGTGGTGCCGATCATCCGATGTTCGAGAACAAGTCCTCCAGTCCCCAGTGAGGGCTTCGTCATCTACACCGCCGCAGTCGATCACCATATAGCGGGTGAGTTAATAGTTGGTCAACGCAGAAGCGGCAGTCGGTGCCAGCCACAGCGATTCTGCTCCAATGGTGAGCAGGGCAAAAGTGGTCCTCATCTGCCCTAGAAGGCTTCACGCTAAGGCAGTCTTGCCAACAGACTTCTGGGGGGAAATTGGAAGCATAATTTTTAGAGCGCAACTTTTTCTGCTGCGGCTGGCGTTGTGGGCTCACTGACGACTCTTTCTGGCAGGTTCTCCGGTCTCAGAGTCTGTATTCGGACAATGGACCGCGAAGAATTGGGCATTGTATAGTGTTGACCCGCGTGGACGGAGGGGCTTCCGGGCCGTGGAAAGGGGGAAAAGGGCAAAAGGTTCTCCTGAAAAGGTTGTCCCTTCCAGGCACAGGGGTTTCCGGGACCTATTTTGGGATGTGGGGGTGGGGGAATAGGCGTCGGGAGCCGCAAAGCTTGGAGGGGGGCTAAGCAGGGGTCTTCCTCTACGGGAAGTCCACCACGGACCGTCTTCCTCCTGCGCCACAGGGCTTGACAGCCCAACGGCTCCAGTACCGAGATCGTGGTTCATGCATTTTCCGTCTCTTTTGTCGTGGAAATTGGATGTTGGTCGGCTGTCCGCCACACGGGATACCCATCGCTCATTCCGTCCCGATGACATCTGTCGGTCGACTGCCCAGATGGATATCCCGGCACGGGAACTCGCTCTCGCCCCAGTAATACTGATTCGGGGAACGATCAGTAGCAAATCGACCGTTGACTGCCTCTTTACACTGGGATGTACAAGCCGGAAAGGGATGTTTCACGCCTTTAGCTAAGCCATTCAGACGAACTAAGGAAACACGCCCACATCCATGGGCTTGTTCCGTGAATTCCCCGGCAATGTGGACTCTGAGCATGATCCCGAACCGCCACATTATCAGATAATACAACGCATCTTATCGATTACCCCTGGCGGATCGTGACGAAGACCTCGCGTCTACAGGGTGACATTCGGGACCGTGCCCCAGTTACCAGCAAGGTTATCCGCAGAGAGGCTGAGTGTCGAGCCGCTTCGACGTCGTCGTAAGCTTCACCACATGGTGGACTTGCAGAGTTGAACGTGGTCCAACAACGTGGATCAACGAGACATCATCTTGATGTTTGCTGTGTTCAGGAGAAGTTCATCTCGAACATAAAAGACAACCTTTTCCACCTCCAGATTCGGTTTTCTCTTCTCCTCATCACACAGCACACTCAAGCATCAATCACTCAACTCAACAACAACAAACACTTTCCGCTCTTCAGCACCAACCACTCTCTCACACTTCACTCACTCACTCAACAACTTTTTCAAGTTCTTCAACTTTTCCAAACCCACCAACCTTCAAAATGCAGTTCACCATCGCCACCGTCATTGCCTTCGCCGCCGCCGCCCAGGCCGGCCCCCTCGCTCGCCGCGACCAGTGCAACATCGCTCCTTCTGCGACTGCCAACGCCAACGTCGCTCCCTTCTCCCAGCCCACCGCTGCCACCGCCGACGCTTGCCAGAAGCTCTGCGAGGCTGACGCCTCTTGCCAGGCCTTCGTCTTCGGCCTCCCTGAGTCCGGCACCACTCCCCTCTGCTGGCTCTACAACGTCCCCGCCGCCCAGATCCCCACCCAGTCCAACGCCAACCTGAAGGTCTTCGACAAGGCCTGCACCGGTGTTCCCACCACCGCCCCTACCCAGGCCGATAACGGCTCCAACAACGGCGCCGCCACCAACAACGGTGATGCCAACGCCAACAACGGCCAGAACCAGGACCAGCCCAAGAAGCGCAACGTCTGCGGCGCCGCCCCTACCGGCCCTGCCACCAGCGCTCCTACTCCTCTCCTGACTCGTCAGGACATCACCACCCAGGACGCCTGCCTTGCTCTCTGCAAGCAGACCTCTGGCTGCCAGGCGTAAGTCTCAGACTCCTCCTACCTCACTCTCCCACAGACATCAGACTAACAACCATCACAGTGTTGAGTTCGGCAAGCCCTCCGCCAACGAGCCCGTTGAGTGCCGCCTCTTCAACGTCCCCGCCTCCCAGCTCCCCGCTCCCACCGACGGCCAGACCTTCGTCGCCTTCGACACCGCTTGCTAAATGCATTCACCCCAACTTTCAAAGGCCTAGCCAACCAGCTCAACGACCTCAAAGTTCGCGACGATGAAGCCGATCGGGCCTGGCACAGCGCCTTCACCAATCACACACATGACATCAAACCAGCTTGGGTGTTATGGGGGATGACCGGATGATGTACACAAAAAAACCATTTCTTTTCTCTTTCTCTCTCTCTCTGTCCTCTTTGTCTTTCCTATGGTCACGGGCAACGTCTCTCTTCTTCCTTTTTTCTCTGAATCTCCTATAGAACTGGGTCAAGAGCATAAGTGCCGTTTTGAATTGAAAATCGAAGCTGCTGTGCGCTTTCTTTTAAAAACATTGGTTCCAACTTGATCGGTGACTTGAGTGACTTGTAACTTGAAAGAGCAATCGGCTTTTAATCATCTCCATTGCGCAGAAATGCAAATAATCTTTAGCTTGTGACTTCTGGGCCTTTGACAACTCCTTCAAGCTCAACACCAAAGTTGAGGGGTTGCTGAACTGACGCAGCCGCAACCAGAGCAGCCAAGCCTGAGCACTGAGTCCCGACATCCAGTTCTGAAGTATTGAAGGGGCCGGTCCAGCGCAAAGAGACCTGTCCATTTTTCGAGGCATTCTTCCACAAGGCCTCGGCATTCCGTTCCAAGAAGTGTCGATAGCTATGATTGGGGCTTCTCTTATGCAGCGTTGCCAGCCCATCGGAGAATATCCCCTTGAACATCCTCTGATCCCCATCGCATGGTTTGCCCGTCGTTTCGCAAGGCTCGCGGAGAATGCCTCTCTCGTTAATCAAAGCTCGATTCTTAAGCACCGCCTGAGCGATACGGTTTGCATCATCCAAACAGCATCCACCGGGCGTCGCTTTATCGAGTTCAACAAGAGCCTCCAGAATGACCCCTTGGTTGTACGTCCATGTTGTTCCCATGTCGTTCTGGCAACGACTATCCAACCCGTTGTTGATGATTCCTTCAGAATTTATCATTCTGCTGTTCTTGAACCAGGACCACTCTTCGTGTGCCCAATTCAGATACTTGCTCTTTTCCGCGGCTGTGGTAGCCCGGTTGGCGAGGTGGGCTGCGACGCTGAGGTAGAGCTCGTTCTGAATGGCCCCAAGGTAAGGGTCGTGTCTTCTCCATGGGATGCCGCCGCCACACCTGGTTTCCCAGGCATCTGTCATGTTGTCGAATATGAATTTGGCCGTCTCAAGGTATTCTGACGTAGAATTGGCTGTGCCGTTTGTCATATCTGAGGCTTTGATGAATGCCAAAGCCCACCAGCCGCCGTCATCGTAGTAGTCGTTGGTGAAATTGCCGCTGCCCTTTCTCTTGTTCATTTCATACGTATGAGCGACGAGCGACGTCACGTTCGACTTCAAGCTCGTATTGGTGGTGGCGAGACTGATGAAGGCCGTGAGACATCGAGCAGATTGCCACCAATGGTTTTCATCTGGCCAGAGGCCAATACTCGCGTTGTAGTCTCTGGCTTGCAAAGTGTTGGCTGCCTGCAGAGCATGCTCCAGGAAGCTAACCTGCGCCAATGATTGAAGTTGACTCAGTCCCGAAAAAGCGAGGAGCTTCGCGAACAGCATCCCGGCCGTTGGTGGCAGGTGTCGAATTTGGCCCGTGGTCTTTCGTCTGGTCAATAGGGCTCCCGATTATGGATACTTATCATTCGAGGTCAAGACGAAAAGGCTTCATTGATGCTTCCCCATTTCTCAGCTCATTGCTCTTGGGGAAATCTCTCACAAGGTTGGCACGGCTACAAATAGACTTTCAGCTGGCAATCATCAAACTTTCGGCACACGCGCCAGTCAGAGTCATTTCTTCCGGGCAAGAGTTTGGCTGTTGTCCGTCCACTGGACACTTCTCTTGGTAGACATGACCAAGGAGCGGGCTTGCTGAGGCATGTCATTGAGTCGTGTATCCCCGTCGTTGCTGTCAAGTATTGTTCTAGGCTCATCCATTCGGAATAAACTCATGATGGACTGATGGCTTGGATTTCGTTGGTACCCGAAAACATTTGATCATAATGCATGCAAGGAGATTGTTTCTAGATACCTTAGGCGGTGGCAAATATCAAGGTTTCCGAGTCCCAGTCGGCCAGAAGCGGGAGTATTGAGGGGGCATATATTTGGACTGCCAGTGCTGCGTTTGGTGAATATCGAACACGGCACTTATTTTTGCGATCTTCAAGGTTCTTATAGGAGTCACTCAGGATAATCATATATCTGCGACATGGTTCGCTAGTAATGACTCAGATGGATTGGTGTGTTGCAGCATTTTGCATCTTTTGTCTAGAGCATCCCAAAATTATTCAAGGCCGTTTAAATAGAAGAAGATAGAGGATTTTGCCATATCCGTACGCAAGTCACCGTACTCGGAGGATGAAGATATCTCAAGCAATATCCAGAACAACAGCGCGATTGAGTTGGAGGTCCCCTTCCCTGTAGATGCTGCCGCAACAAGTGAGCGCATACTGCTTGCTTTCTCTCGGCGGTTGGAAGCCTTATGACATAGTTTATATAGACGACATAGGTGAGTCTCTGTTTCGAACAGAAACAACTTATCCCATCGAGTGCGGCATGGCGTCAGTACATCGATATGCGGAGAAAGCTGGGTCTCCGGCCTATTCCCGCCACTTAGAAAAAATCGAAAAGGGCGAATTTGGAGAAATTGCGGGTCGTTTTGTACTGACGCCATGCCGCACTCGATGGGATAAGACCTAGGTCTTCTGGCATACGACTTGTTATCCTGAAGCAAGAATATTTGGCCGCAACATGAGACTTCCGAACTTGGGCAATTGAGCCACAGTCACAAGCGGACTTGTTGCTTGCAAAAAGCACCAGGAGAGAAAACTTTCTCGACGACTCAATTATACCCCCTGTTATCTGCGACCGGTACTTGTCTATTCTATCATGCATACGAATTTGCTGCAGGTGCCCATGACGTCCAGGTTTCCTGGCTCAACGGTTGTCAGTAGAAATGACCGGAGCATAGGCTCCCAATCTTCTGACGGGATTCTCAATAACCTCAGTAAAACAGAAAATACACTATCATAAAGAGAAAATGTGCTTTGTAATGCTTTTGAACGGCAAAAGTCAAGACATTCAGGTCGCATCCAGACAGTACAGACTCAGCCAGTCTCTGTAAGACATACAAATCCTTACCTGGGATTAACAGACAAGAGAATTTGGCAGTTTCCAATTCTCGCAGTTTAAGTCTTGTCAAACCTTCTCCCTTAACTCTAAGATATCGGCACAGAGGCGCCGGATTCAGCACTACCAGTCGACAGGTAGGTCTTCCGTGTCACCCTTCACCATCTGTCGTAGAGTCAGACGCAATAATTATTAAACAGAAGAACACGTCATTCTGCATTTGCAGATATAGAACTCCTGAGCCGTGCACCTCGCATGCTTTTCTTTCTGTCTCTATCTATTGGCATATTATGTGCAGCGGAATAAGAGGAGGAGATTGAAAGTCTACCTGCTGTGGTATTGGTCTACGTAGCATAACTCAGGTCGATCCATCAACCAAATGCCGCCCAGGGATGCGAACATGAGCACAAAAACTGCATATGACTGAGGGAAGAGAGATTTGCGAACGACCAGACAGGCCTCGAAGCCGCATCAGCCTACTTCAGCGGTTGAGACTAGCTAGATATAAAACACCTTCTTCACACTAATTTTGACAAGACAAACCAATG
>JABGLZ010000441.1:53057-112521 GCA_014705045.1 Colletotrichum theobromicola | reverse complement strand
CCCGGCGCCTGTGTAATGGCCATGCCGTAGCTCAGTCGCACATCCATCACAGGACCTCAGCATTCGAACCAGTCCTCTACCCCCACCTCCAGCTTTCCCAACTCCGCCTCTTAACCCTGCCGGCGTTCGGGAGACATGCACAGCTCAATACGCCTAAAGCCCCCTTAACACCCTTCCCACAATTGCTGGACCTCAAGTGCTGCAGGTGCACATGGGCCTTTTGGCTTGCTCTTAACCACATTCTGACGGAAGGCTCAGAGGAGGGACTAGATGGAAATCATTGCTTGCCTGCCCGAAACGATACATTGCCAAAACTTCGTTTTTATACCTCTCAGACTACCGTCGTTCGTGGCCCACGAGGAAAACAACTAGTTGAATGGCCGAAACATTACATTCTGTACAACGCCTGGCCCGTATCGCGTACGCACGGAGGGGACAAAATCATTCTTACGATCAAGATCATCTGTATTTCTTTCGTCTCAAGGTACTTTCTAACCCGAGATACTCAATACTAACGTAAAAAGGTTCACGAAGACCACCTACGGCTTTGACCGAAAAAGCCATGCAACACCTCCCCATAAGTTTGGTAAGCTTCCCCAGACGCAATCAGCGCCGCTTACACAGGTAGATGTAACTATCTCCTAGACCGGAACGCCAATTTATTCTGTCATCCCACGTCAAAGCCATTCACATAATTCAGATCCTCCTCTTACCATTACCATGGTATTAAAAATCAAGCTTTTGATAACCACCCCACGCGAAAACCGGGAAATAAATTACGAGCCTACTGTCCTCTACCGAAGCGGATGTCAAAGTCCTTGAGCACGCTCATGATACTCGCAGCCTCGACTTCGATGGGCAGCCGCGACGGGGAGGGCAGAGTCTGACCGGGCTTGGGCGCGGCACGCAACTTAGGCAGCCACGAGCCGATATCGTCGGCAGCCTTCTCGAAGTTCTTGTGGCTGGACAAGGTCTGGTAGGCCTCGGCACAGCTCAGACTCAGGCCGAGCTTTTCCTTGGAGGGAAGACGAGGAGGCGCTGACTCGGACTTGCAGCATCCGCCTCCCGGTCCGGCACCGCCGCAGCAGCCGCCTCCGGAGGCGCCGCCCTTGCGCTCAAAATTTGCCGAGAGAGCGCGGCAGAAGAGGCCGGACTTGGGGTCGGCAAGGCACTGGGCGCAGGTTCCGGGGCCCTTGGGGCCGCAACCGCGGGAGATGGGGGCGGTGGGTTGAGTGGTCTGCGGACGAGGACGGAGCTTGACGGCTCCGTCGGAGTCGATCTCCATGGGCGGAGGGACTGCGTCGTTCTCTGACGGAGGAGGGGTGGTTTGCTGTGAGTAGGCGGGAGGAGGTCCGTAAGGGGTGGTAGCTGGGGGGCCGAGCGACATGGCATCCTCGGCGCAGATGCAGTAGGTTCCGTCCTTACAAAACCCACACGAGTCCTTGAGGGACATTGAAGGGAGTGGTTGGGGCTGGAGGATCTGAAAGGACTGCTGTGGCGGCGCAGGCGCCGCCTTCTTGGAGAACATGGCCGTAAAGTCGATCTCGGTCTCCTCGGCCGGGGCCTGCTCGATGCGAGCACGCTTTTCGGAGGAAGTCAAGGCCGAGGGAGAGGGTGCTCGCTTGAGGTCGGACATGATGGCGCTTTTGAAGGTCTCCTCGAGACACTGGCAGCGGCCGCCAAGGGTGCAGCCTCCGCAGCCATTGATGGTATCGGCGAGAACGTCTTCGGCACATTGGCAGTTGCCACTAGGGCCGCATGACCCGCAACCAAACGGGGCCGGCGAGTCTTCCATCTGGGTAGAGTCCTCAGGGGACACGATTTGAGAGATTGAGAAGGGCTGATTCGAGTGGCCAACCGAGGGAGTAGGGGGTTCATGGTGAATGGTCACTGACGAGTCTCGGCGGATGGGTGACGGTGGGCGTCTGGTAGTTGAGGGCTGGTCTTGCATGCGTCTCTTCTGGCCTTCAAGCTCCGTCTCGGCCTTGACGCGGTCCTTCCTCTCGCGCTCCAAAAGGGTCTCCAAAAGGACGCAGCGGGACTTGAAGGACTGCAGCTCCATCTCCATGCCGTGGACCTTGTCCTTGAGGTCCTTCTCGGTCTTCTCGTAGACCTCGCGCTGCTCATCGAGCTGCTCCTCCAACTCGCCAACTCTGGCGGCCCTGCGCTCACGGAAGGCACGCTGAGCGGCACGGTTTTGAGCCTTGCGCTTGGTGGGGGGCGTATCGGTGGCAGGCTTGCGTCCGGGCTTCGGGCGGGGAGGGATGACCCATTCCTTGGTGGTCATGGACATCTTGGGAGCGGCCTCGGCGGGCGGAGGACTGATTACTGAAGCCATAGACATCTTGTTGATGGGCTGGGGAGGCCTGGCTGAGATGGTGGGTGGTGCGGCGTTTGGTCGGATTGCTGGCAGCTGATGCGGGTGGGAGGCATTTGACGGACCGCTGCTGCCGGGAGTGGACGCACCGGGGGTCGAGGCGGTCGGCGAAGCAGCGGTTGGAGTCGAGACTGCGGAAGAGGGAGCTGAATAGACGCTGCTTCGTCGGATTTCGGTGGGTGGCGAGTTTGCGTTGGCGTTGACGACGGGAGAAAAGGTAGAGGAGGAGTGGGAAGAGGAGGAGGCGGAAGTGGAAAGACCTGAGGGCGCCATCATGGAAGGGACGAACTGGACGGACGGGCAAGTGCAGGTGCACGCTCAGCAGGGCTACCGCAGGCGGGGATCGGTACGGGCGCTCATTCGCTGGCAGGTTGCGAGGGGTGGACACTGGCAGCTGGCTGTCAGGTGGTGGTGGGGTCGTCAGGTGGTGTACTGGTACGGTACGGTAGCGTGCCCGGGTTGCAGAATGTTGGTAGCGGGAGTTTAATTCCGAGGGTGCGGTTCGGCGAAGTGGTGACGCTCGGCTGAAAGAGAGAGGATGGTTTTTTGGTGTTTCTCAAAAAACAAGATTGAGAAGATTGTAAAAAGACGACAAGAACGATGTCTCGTTGCTGCGCTGCGACTCCTCGATTTTGTGAACGTTTTTGTTCTTGGACTGAGATGAGAGTCGGGTTTCCCTCTCGGAGCGGAATCGGCGATGTTGAGCTCTGATTGCGTCGATATGCAGCAGTCTGAGCTGATGCCGAGCAGATTTCCAGCAGACGACCCCTACAGAGACTGCACAGCTGATAGGCGCAGCGGGTGCGGGCGACGGTTAGATCGAGCGAGAAAGGCTCGGGGACGCGGTGACAGATTTGTTGTGTAAGTGCGTATTAGGAGTCTTGTTGATCGAGAGAGAAAACGATCAAAGACGGCGTGTAAGACGACGATGTCGAAATGAGGAAACAAGGTCCAAAAATTGGGTGTTTTTTCCCGGTGCTCGGCAAGCGGGCGGTGGGAGAGGAATCTTCTTGGTTGGTTTGGAGGGACCAGAAGCGACACGAGGGGATTGGAGGGAGGGACAGCTGGAGGGGAGAAGGGCGGACGGGACGGGGGGGTTTCGGGGGGACGACGACATTGAAAAGGAATTTTTGATCTGATTGATAAGATTACCCTGCTCGCAAACACCCCACTCAGGGCCAGCGCTAGCACTCTTTTTTTACACTGTTTTTCTCGTCTTCAGCCACTACTGCGGTGTCCCCAGATACGTACCCCCGGCTCCCACTTGGCTCCTCCCGTCAGTTACTGCGTACTTCCACGCACCTCCCAGTGCCCACCCAGCTCTCGCCAGGTGCTCCCAGACAACAACACAACGTCCACAGTGTGCAGCCACCGGATACCCTGGGCACCTCGGTAGGTAGACGGAAATCTCCAGAGGCCCAGGATGCCGGGCATGGCTGTGATGAGGACCTACCTGCTGCTGAGGCCCCTGCCCTGCGGCGTTGTTATTGTTGACCTGACAGTAAGTAGGTAATCGGGTCGGGTCATGGAGACGGCGCATCGTTCGATGGCGCAGGGCAGTGTCAACCACTGTGTGTGTTGAGCCCGTCCTTGGGGGCCTGCGATCTCGGAACTTGTCCTCGCTGGGGGCAGCACAGCCCGGCTTCTCCCACGCCTGTCCTCAGGTACGATGTAGGAAGTCCACACTCACACACTCACAAGAGTCCACACGGATCACCGCGCCCGTTGACGAACGACACTCCACTGCAGCCATTGTCTTCAGTTTCCATGGCGTAAGATCCAACCAGAAACGAACCCCTCATCCATGATCCGGCCACCACCGCCGTCTTCCAGTGCCAAGCTTCACCACATTCCGAGAATGGGGGGGCGGTCCATCACCATGAGCACTACGCAGGAAAGGGTGGCCACTGAGGCTTGACCTGACCTCAGGGTCTGCCGATGTCGCAGCGTCAGGATGGGGGATCATGGATGTAACTCACCAACTGAACTGTCACAGTGTCGAGGGACCATGCCGCTCTCTCACCGACAAATAGGAACCGCCCTTTGTCCGATGACTCGTCTCGTATACCGAGATGTGTAAGGCGACCAACCTTATGAGCTTCTTTTGAATCAATCTTCAGACGAGGACGCGGAGAAGTGGCCGTACAAGCTTCGGTGAATCGTTTGTTGTCTGTGATCTTGGGAAAGCCGACCGAGAGTGCCGAGTCAGACTCTCATTGTAGCAACGGCCAAAGTAGTGAAAAAGTCAAAATTGGAGGAACAATGGCAACATGATTAGCCAAGCACAAAGGCGTCGCAGAGTAAGGTAAAGACGCATACACAAAATTATCAGATCCCCTCGACGAATTAAAACCGAGCCGGGAGTTTTTGCCTCAATGGAACCTCGCACAGTCGCTGCAACGCCGTCCGTGTAACGGCTATTCGTCCAATCGCCTCGGGGCAGTTCATCAGGGACGAGAGATCAGTTTGATCAGGAGGTACTTGATAAGATGTCACCACCCTCCATTCCATCTCGCCCTAATGGTTACAGTGCCTGCTGCTGCTTCAATGATTATCCACACCACCACAACCATCCACATACATGATACCACACCATTCCGCTTCAGCCGCTGCTTTCCCCTCTCCTTCATTCCGCCCAGGATAGACCAACCTAAGCTCACATGAGATGCCGAATTTTCTCAACCCTGGTCCATTCTGCCTATCCGATAGCTTCCTGTCTTCACCCCGTACCTGATGAGACTTGAATGGGCTCCAACGAAAAACTTCTCGCTGGTGGACACAGAGCACCCGAAACGCATCTCCTTCAGATCGTCACGCACACGACGCCCCCCAAACCCCAAGCTGCAGTGCAGTTGCTCCTCCCATTCGCCCCCAAAATCCAACAAACTTGCGCAATCAGATCGGCCCTTCATCCACATCAGAACTGATCCAAGTGGAGGCTACCATGTGGGAGACCGGAGAACATGACATATCGCGCCAAGGGGCAGCGCCAGTCCAAGTGCTACCTACATCATGACCTACGGTAATTGTCGGCGCGCATCACGCCTGAGAGCCTGAGGACGAAGGAAAATGGTGAACACTTTTCTCTCTCTATCTCCTCTAGGATCCGAGTCCTCCTTCCTTACAAGGGAGACCTGACCGCTGCCGAGTCAGGGGTGCGGCCAATTCGGCCTCCGTGCCGTAATCCTCACTAATAGTTTCCTCTAGGCCTTGCTAGTGGTGAGTTAGAAACGACGCCTGTGTTCGTATCCAGGTGCGTTGTATTATCGTATGTTTTGGGGATGAGTATGGGTGCAGATACAGACACAGCTATGCACCTCCGTTGCATTTCTCAAGTTGCAAAGATCTCTACTGCATAGTACAGATCCATCGACGCCAATAAAGGACTCTGGAATAGTGGCATGCCCTGACAAGCAAAAGCCGAACCAAATGCCCCAAAGATGCGCACTCGGCATTGCCCAATCCAACTTGCCAAAAACCCAAGTGAAGGTTGCGCAACCGTGTCCACTGACAGCTGTGGACCGGGACACACCAGTGGAGCTCCTTCCCTGCAAAACTGCACTGTCCAGGCTCCCTAGAATTCCCACAGTGATATGGATCTCTCCATCCCCGCGTAACTCGCCCAAAGCTGGGAGATTCCCACTCCGACCACACGCCAAACCGCCCAATCGTCATCACGAGCTGCACAACATCACTCTGCAGCAGCCACCAGAAAGAGGGGACTCATTAACCCAACCACCACACCACGACCGCACCAACAACCTCAGATACCCAAAAACCCACGACAGTGACACATTAGGACGTCGCCGGTCCATCCCAACAATTCCCGATCTCAGCTCCCACCGTCACTCTCGTGGCGGGTCCCATCTTTTTCTTCATCATCAACTGGACGCCACGACCTAAACCCAGCCTTGCCTTGCTCCGAGCTAAAACCACCTTACGCCGACGACGACCGACCGAGCCGCACCACTCCAACGGTCCCCTCATCGCGGGAAAAGAAGGCCAATTGGCAACTGCTTGCGCCGGGGACACACCACACCTATCAAGAAGCAGACCCCGAACGCGGAGCACACCCCCAAAATGGACGTCCAATCCCCCCGCCAGACAGCCGCCTTCCACCTCCCCTCCTCCTCCGGCTCCTCCACCCCCGATGCCGTCGCCGTGGGCTCCGGCCCCGGAGCCGCTGCCGCTGCCGACGACTTCGACGACGACGACGATGCCCCGCTCCCCTTCCCCGCCGCCCTCCCGCGTTCCGACTTCCTCGCAAAGGACTTCCACCCCGCTAACTACCTCTCCGCCCTGCCGCACCGCCACCAGACCCTCGACGACCTCAAGGCCGAGCTGCGCGACCGCAGCGCCGCCATCAGCGCCGAGCTGCTCGAGCTCGTCAACGCAAACTACACCGCCTTCCTCTCCCTCGGCAACGAGCTCCGCGGCGGCGACGAGCGCGTCGAGAACGTCCACGTCGCCATGCTGGGCTTCCGCCGCGCCGTCGACGAGATCAAGGCCCGCGTGCGCGCGCGGGGGGAGGAGGTCGGCGGGCTGAGCGGGGAGCTGCGCGAGGTCCGCAGGGGTATCGAAGCGGGCAGGAAGATGCTGGAGCTGGATGAGAGGGTGGCGGCGTTGGAGGAGCGGCTTGCGCTGGCGAGTTTGCCGGGGAAGAAGGAGGATGAGGAGTGGGACGAGGATGATAGTGAAGAGTCGGACGAGGAGGAGGAGGGCGATCATGGGTTGGTGGGGAGCAGTCCTGCGAAGTTGGCTGGGTTTGCGCAGGATTACTGCATCATCGAGGCTTTGGCGGATGCCATTGGTCGAGATGTGCAATTCGTGGTCAAGACGGAGGCGCGGATGACGAGGTGTCGGAACACGATCCTGCTTGACCTCGGCACGGCGATGAAAGAGGCGCGCAAGGCAGGCAAGAGGGGTCAGCCGAGAGTTGTGAAGTATCTGGGACTGTATGGACTACTTGACGCCCAGGCGGAGGCGATCAAAGCTCTCAAGAGCAACTAAGTTGCGTAGAGGAAAGGATTGACAGAAAAGTAGCGATGCATATGATACCCAAAAATCTCCGACATGTTCTGAAGCGCTGTGCCGGTGCCACTTTGATACACGTGTAATAAACATACATATGGTACACCTTGTCATCTAAAGCCCTCCTATTTTAGAGATATTGTTTTTCGTACGTATTACATGACGCCAGACAGAGTCTCCGGCGTAACCGTCTCATCCGTCGAGTCAAAGTTGGCATTCAAGCTAAACCCCGGTCCCTGCGAACTGCTGAGCACCACCTCGTGAACCTCCTTGTGCGTGTCGAGCTGCGCAATGTCCGACCTGATATGGCTCACAAACGCCTTGATATTCGACGCCAGCATGTTGGGCGTGAAGCCAAGCTGCCCAATGGCGAGGCGGATGACGCCCATGCGCTCGCGGTAGTCGTCGGCGCCCATGGTCTCGCGGATGGAGCCGGCGATGTTGTCGGTGATGGTCTTCATGCGGCGGTTGGGCATGAGGCCCTTGGGGCCGAGCAGGCGACCGAGGTTGGCCTTGTTGAGGGCGGCCTCGCTGTCGACGTGGCAGATGAGCTTGTTGAAGGCGAGGTCGCCGTTGCGGATGGCCTCGAAGACGGTCTCCTGGCCTGCGATGACGGCGCCGGCTTGCAGGGCCTGCTGGGCGATTGGGGAACCCTCCTCGCAGATGACGCCGACGCGTACGTCCGACTTGACGGGGTTCGGGAGGCGGATGCGGTTCTTGACGACGGCGCCGTTGCGTGGGGTCTTGAGGTGGACGTGGAGCTCGTACTTGATAGCCTGGGGGGGCTTGCCGACCTCGAAGGCGCGGAGGTAGCTGTGGGTGCTATGTTAGCTGCAAATTCCCGCCAAGGACGAGTGGTGGCAGACGTACCGGATGGCATCACACAGGGAGAATTGAGGGCAGCCCTTGATGTTGTAGGTCTTGTAGTCCTTGGACAGCTTCTTCTTCTTTTTCTCCGTCTTTTTGGGTCCTGCACTGGCGCATCGTGTCTGGGTGACGGATGGGATGAGAAACCGGGGTATCGTGGACGCCGTTGGTCTGGCGGAGCTGGCAAGGCTCAAACGGGCCATGCTGGCCACGCATTGGGTCGTTGACGCCATCGTGGGTTGGGATATGTGCGAGAGGCGAGTGCAACACCACCAAGCCAGACTTCGAGTATCGCCTGTGAAGCTCTGGCCGGAGACTGCAGAAAAAATGTGTTGGCCTTGGGTCTCAGGCACGAAGCATGCTATCCGTTATCTTATCGATTATCGGTATCTTATCGGACTCGGAGGCATCTCGCTCCACATCGGTGTGTGCGGTACGTACTCCATCATGAATGCCGAAACACACCACTGTCACCAGAGCTTACCAGAGCTGAAGAGTCATAGCAAAACCCTGAATTTGAATGCGAGAAGAAGTATTTAAAGGAGCGATATCGGCGCCCTGACTATTGCGCTTTTAACATTCAAATTTGCGTTAATTGTGTTGTAGTATTCTTGGGCACTTGAATCCAGACGTCATACCCGCACCCACTAATAGTGCCTCTCGATCTTCGGTCAGCTTCTGCTGCTCGGTCAAGCACCAATATCGGCCGAGCGCTCTCGGTGAGTGCCCGCGGCGTGGTGTTACCCCTCCATCAATTTTAACCCCACCACGAAATATCAGCCCCCCCAAACTTTTGACTCACGAGACATCAGGACCGTCCTGCCTATCTCTAATCTCGAACCCCGATAGCCTCAATTGGATCCGACCACCGCAACCATGAAGGCCGAGGAGCTCCAGAACCTCCCCACCGCCCTGAGCGGCGACTTCAAGTCCATCGAGCCGCACCTGCGCGCCTTCGACAAGCACATGACCCTGCGTACCTTTGTCGAGGGCTACTCTCTCGGAGATGTCGAGACCAAGATTTGGCAAACGCTGAAGTCCAACAAGGCTGCTATGGGCTTCATCCGCAAGGGAACCTTGGCTAACCTGACCCGTTGGTGCGTCTTCCGGCCTGTTGCTCATTATCTAGCAAAGCTAACCTTGCGATCTACAGGTTCTCCTTCATCGAGACCAGCTTCCCCGAGATCCAGGCTGAGACCAAAGCCGCCGATGCCGCTCGCAAGGCCAAGGTCGCCGCTGCCTCCAAAGCCGGCGCCAGCTACTCCCTCGCCCTCCAGAATGCCGAGCAGGGCGTCGTCACCCGTTTCCTGCCCGAGCCCTCAGGATACCTCCACATCGGCCACGCCAAGGCCGCCCTCCTGAGCGACTACTTCGCCCACGAGGCCTACAAGGGCCAGCTCCGCCTGCGTCTCGACGACACGAACCCCGCCAAGGAGAGCGAGGAGTTCCAGGATGCCATCATCGAGGACCTCGCCATGATGGGCATCACCCCCGATGCCGTCTCTTACACTTCCGACTACTTCGATTACCTCTACGAGACTTGCGTCCGCCTCATCAAGGAGGGCCACGCCTACGCCGACGACACTGACCAGGAGACCATGCGCAACGAGCGCGGCGAGGGTATCGAGTCCAAGTGCCGTAACCGCTCCGTCGAGGAGAACCTGCGCATCTTTGAGGAGATGAAGAACGGCACGCCGGAGGGTCTCAACAACTGCATCCGCGCAAAGATCTCCGTCGACAACGTCAACAAGGCCCTGCGCGACCCCGTCATCTACCGCTGCAATGTCGAGGACAAGCACCACCGCACCGGCAACACCTGGAAGATCTACCCCATGTACGATCTCGCCTGCCCCGTTGTCGACTCCAAGGAGGGCGTCACCCACGCCCTGCGCTCCACCGAGTACACCGACCGCAACCCCCTGTACCAATGGTTCCTCGACACCCTCAAGCTGCGCCAGGTCTACATGCACGACTTCTCCCGCATCAACCTCATCCGCACCTTCCTCTCCAAGCGCAAGCTCGCCAAGATCGTCAACCAGGGCACCGTCTGGGGCTGGGACGACCCCCGCATGCCCACCATCCGCGGCGTCCGCCGCCGCGGCATGACCATCCCCGCCCTCCGCGAGTTCATCATCAAGCAGGGCCCCTCTCGCAACGTCGTCAACATGGACTGGAACTCCTTCTGGAACATCAACAAGAAGGTCATCGACCCCATCGCGCCCCGCCACACCGCCATCCTCGAGAAGGACGCCGTCAAGGTCAAGGTCACCGGCGCCGAGGCCCCCGCCGCGCCGCGCACCGAGGACAAGCCCAAGCACCCCAAGAACCCGGACGTCGGCACCAAGAAGGTCGTCTTCTCCAACGAGCTCATCCTCGACCAGGCCGATGCCAAGAGCTTCAAGAAGGACGAAGAGATCACCCTCATGGGCTGGGGCAACGCCTTCGTCCGCGACATCGCCGCCGGCGAGCCCATCCCCGAGCTCGACCTCGAGCTCAACCTCAAGGGCGACTTCAAGACGACCGACAAGAAGGTCACCTGGCTCTCGACGCAGGGCACCAAGCTCGTCAAGGCCGAGCTGTGGGAGTTTGACTACCTCATCAAGAAGGACAAGCTCGAGGAGGACGACATCCTGGAGGAGGCTCTCAACCCCGTCACGTCATCCATGGAGGTGGCGCTGTGCGACGCTGGTGTCGGTGAGCTGAAGAAGGATGATATCATCCAGCTGGAGAGACGGGGCTTTTTCCGCGTGGATAAGGGTCTGGATGAGGGTGACAAGGTTGTGCTGTTTGCCATCCCTACTGGAAAGTCGAAGTAAGAAAAGCAAGGTATTCTTTTGTTGGTAGACAGGGCATGAGAAGATGAATTGAAAGCATGAACTCAATTGGCTGCCTGGGTTGGACGTGATGTTTGGTGGTCCTGGACAAGATGGAGGCGAGATTTGGCGAACCACGTCCCTTCCATAACGAAGCGTCTTTAAGGCAACGTCGCAGCCTTAGGGGGAATCCCGCCACGCTTTTTGACTGATTCTGAGAGAATGAATGACTGGGGTTTTCAATCAGAAAAGCCTTACACGCCGCAGCAGTGTGGCACTGTTGCAGCCGGTACAACCACATGTATGGTAAGCCAAACGAATCCTGCGTCTAGATTGTAGTCCTCAGCTGGCTGGAAATTCAGAAACGTGATTGGCTATGTTCCCTGTACACTTCGCAAAGATCGGCCGGGTGGTAAGACGCGTATAACGGTTAGTGAGGCACGGCAGGGCAGTTGTTACCTGTGCCACATGATCGCATCTACCCAGTCCCATAAAGATCAGCTACTTTCCGAGCCCTCGGGCTGGTATGACTACCTCGTCATCCCTTTGATCATTCCATCCCACCACCACTCGTACGGCCATGGCGAATCTTCCCCCGGACATGGATCGGGAGCCTCCCATCTCGGAAGCAAGCCCGTCGCAATCCCCACTCCTTGGTGAACATGACGGAGGCCAGGACATAGGCACCTATGTTCCACGAAGCGAACAACCGGAGTCCATTACTTCTGAGAACTCTTCTCAGATACTTAACGAGAATATCACCGGCAACGACACGGAGGATTTCCATGCGCTGTCGCAGGAAACCTCTTTTTGGTATAGAAGACGGCTAGAAACCTACGAAAGGCCCCCCCAAGAAGACCCCATCCAAGATGACCCCGGTGCTTGGTCCTTATTCACAAGAGACACAGAGGCATCAATTGCTGAGACCGCACTGCTCTACTGGGATCCACTGAAACTTGAAAATCTCAAGCAGTGGCAGCCCGAACTTCTAGCCTTGATTATTTCAATATCATCCTTCGCAGGCATTGTTGGACTCTTGGCAAAGTACAACGGCCGACTGCAACCCGACTTTGCAGACCACATCAGCGTCAATGCCCTCATTGCTGTGTTTTCTACTATTCTTCGAGCAACGCTTCTGTTCGTAATATCAGAGGGTTGGTACCTTTGTTACCATTGTTATTCTCCATGGCAGTTCTAACATAGATTCAGTAATCGGAGAGCTGAAATGGGAATGGATGGAACAGCCGCGGCCCTTGCGCGACGTAGAGCGATTCATAAACGCTACTACAGGGCCATGGGGGTCTTTCAAGTTTCTGTTCTTCTCATGGAAGCCGTTCGTGGTCCCCTGGATTTCATGGCGTATGATCACCGATAGCTGATATAACATGTATAATGTAGGATATTGACCATTCTGGGCGCCATCGTCGTTATTGCCTCCCCCGCAATCGGCCCTTTCTCTCAACAAGCTTCCGCTACATACACTTGCTACCAAACTTCGGCACATACTGCCGAAATTCTGGTCACTCGCAATGTGTCCTCCTCGATCACTCCTGAGATGCGTGGCGTCGCGGTCAACGGCCTGATGTACGGGAGTGCCAATATTTCCATCGCCACTTCAACTTTGTTCAGTTGTGCGGTCGGAAACTGCAGCTTTGACGAGTTACATGGCGTCACGCACACCTCCGCCGGTCTTTGCAGCAGCTGTGTCGAACCAGCTGACAAGTCTGCGGAGATTGACAATCAGTTGCGAATATCCTTCAACGAAGATCAGAATAGCTCATACGTACTAGACATGAGGGCGAATTTCACATCGATGCCAGATTTAGAGGGCTCCAGCAAATATCTCACGCCAACTCCTTTCGGCTCATTGCGAGGTAAAAATATGACAGTCTTCGTCCGGGCTCTTACTCTGAGTCCTTCAGCTAGAACCGTACGATCATATTCTACCCGTCGAGATGCTTGGACAGGTGTCTTGGCCGTCAATTGCGCCATTTATCCATGTTCACGAACTTACCACGGTAAGATCGTTAACAACACCTTGCATGAGAGCATGATCTCTCAAAGTCCGCTGTTATATGCAATAAAGTATGCAGATGATAACGGCGCAACAGCCGGTGGCGTGAATTATGCAGGCTTCATGAAATTCATTGAGCCTTGTTGTCTTACCGGATCCTCTTATGGCAACCTTTGCTTCTTCTATTCAAACATATCTCAGGCACATACTTTCGCCTCGCTCAAAGAAGGCTATACTTGGGCGAAGTGGAAGATAGACAACGGCAATTGGTCACTCCCCAATCAATGTGTGGAAACGTTCAGCCCCGACACATACGGCGGTATCCAAGACTTCATCAACAATACTATTGTGGGGTCTTGTAGTGTTTCCGACATAGATATCGATAACCAAGGCGAAGAGCTACGATCAGCGGATTGCGATGGCAAATGGTGGATAAACTCGGTATTCAAAGAAGGAAAATCGTCATTGAACAGCGTCTCCAAAGCTTTTGATGGTATGGCCACCTCTATAACGAATCTCATGCGCACCACTGGCTTGGACGGGAATGGCCTGCCGCATGGCCGTGTCAGCGGATCAAGCAGCAAGCCCGCAATTTGCATTAAGGCGTACTGGGTGTGGCTGCTCTACCCGGGACTCCTACTGCTCCTCACCACGGTGCTCTTCTGGATAGCGCATCTAAAGAGAAACGCATTTGGCCGGCAACGACCAATTTGGAAGTCGAACGTCTTACCTTTAATCTTTTACGGCATCAGACCTCCGAAAAAATCTGAGGACCAAGGTGCTGAGACTTGCGCGACCGTTCCTTGGCTAAGTCTTGCTGAGCTGGAGGTGGTGGCGAACAACACGGTAGTACAGTTCAAAAGCCAGGAAGACGTTCCAGGTTTCGTCACTGAGGAGGGCGAAAAGAGCCTGGAGAAGGCTCTCATTCGGCTCAAAGATGGCGGGTTTTGGACCTCATCAAAGGGGAAGAAAGCACAACCAAGAGAGAAGTCGAAAGCTTCAGGGAGATTTGACTTTAAAGCATGGATACGTAAAAGGCGAGGGAAAGGTGGTGTAATCGATGCTTAACTTAATCTGGGCGAGGTGCCTGACTGCTTCTCAAGTCTCAGTAGTCAAGCGATAGCGGTCGTAGAAGCTTGTGTTCCACACCCGTAAAGTAATGTGTTCACATAAACACAAACAGAGCGATCGCACGTATGCGCATCTGGAGGTGGTATTTCAGCGTTGAGCAGAATTAACACTCGAGTACGGAGTAAAGCTTGTGTATTTACAATCCAATTCATGCAAATAGCTGCGAAACTTAGGGGCAGGTGACGGTGTCACCGCTGATGGTGCAGGAGTACCCGGCCTTGCCAATGCAGCTGCCACTGGTACACAACTTAATCGTGTTTCCCTCGGCACATTCTCCGAACTGAATGCACATAGCGCCCTAAACGCTGTTAGTCTCGTCTGAAGCTATCGCAAAATTGAAGGATCGCTGCTACTCACAAAGGCGGGAGTCGCGAGGACAGAAACGGAGGCAATGACAATCTTGAGGAGCTGCATTTTGATTGGTGTATGGTGAAGAATAGATGAGTCTTAGTATGGTGAGATTTTGTGACTGGAGCGATATGAGTAGCAACCTCCAAGCTTCCAGTCAGAAATATGGCTCGGTCTTCTCCTTATACTTCTTGCGAAGCCGACTTGTGAACAGTTGAGGATGTCCCCTCGTTCTACCTACCCCATCTGATAAGAAACAGTGGCCCACTACGCCTGAGCTACGAGCATGCTTGCCCATCAATCGTGCGGCCGACCTGGAACTCTAAACGGTGACATAAAGCAGTATTTCTCGGAGATACCGGCATGAGATTTATCAATAGTCTCGCTAAATTTCAGTCCAATTCATTCGAATTTCATACTAGCACATCTAACTACCACAGTGACCACATAGCCACATCGCCCCATCAACAGACGTATGACTACGAATTTGGCACCCTGATTAGAATGAAGCAGATGCGGAAGGAGGACTCTTCCTGTTAAATCGTGGAATATCAAGCTAGAGCGAGAGGAAGTTTATGATTTACAGTATCCCGTAGCTTTCCGTAAGATGTTGAAGAACATAAGCCATAGTCATCAGCAGACAAGAAGCCAATCAGAGGTTGATTAGAGTCAAGATGGCAGTGGCTTGGGATCCGTATGATTCGTACGTTGCCCACTTCTAGCGCCCCAATTCAACCGGCGGGATATTACAATAATCAAAGCAGTAGTGAAATGCGTCACAAGAGCCGTTAAAGACTCGCTAGAGAACCGGAATAGAGTTCACAGCAGTTATTAACATGACTAGCTATCAGGGGACCAAAGCTTTGGAACTCAGCCATCGCTCCTTCAAGTCGACCCGGAGGAATTACGGGGGGTTGTAATGTCCGTGCCGGCCGTGTCAATCCCGGAATTCACCATGACACTAGAACCCTACGAATAACTTCACGTGTAAGAGCTCGGGCTCTAACACAGCCGAGATTCGTCTACTCTGAACAAAAGCAATGACAACATAGCCACTGTCCGCATAACGCTTCTAGAACATGGATTCAATGAGCATACCGCAGGACGATCAGATCTGCAGAGAAAGATCTAACGCTATAATTCCGACGGGCACTACGTCGTAGTGTACGCCGCTTACGAGATGGGAGTCTAGGATCACTAGACTTCGACGCGCCGATATCGCGGTTCTCAGGATTTTCGTTCCATACAGCGGTAGCTTACCCGGAACTAGCTTTGATTTGATGCTGGATCAGTGGCCCAAAAGATTCGAGGAGCAAGACTTTCAGTCGGCCTACACAGGATTTCGGTAACAGAGGTTTCTTGGACTTGATGTCCAGGAAGCTCAGGTTCAATTAGGCCAGAAGGGCTGCAGGCGGTCGAGATCGAGAGTATGCGGATCGTTGTCGCGATAAACAAAAAATAAACCTCTTTATTTCCTCACGGAGTAGCTCTATCTTCGTGTCGCACCAAGTTTTCCCTTATTGAAAGTCTTCTCAATCTCACTTCCACCAGCATTGGCGAGCTCGGATATGCAGTATTTGCTTGTATTTGAGTGGCTTTTGCTGCCTGGACGGATACTTCCAGCTAAACGGCAGTAGCCTTCTAACTTGATAACCTACCTGGTATGAGGTAAGTATAGCTATTATGACTAATTATTTAAGTTATCATCATTTTCCTCATTATGATTGCTGTTATGTACTGTTGTCGTCGTCGTCGTCGTCTTCGTTGTCGTTATTGCTGATTTATCTTCATCTTCAAGCTTACGTTACTCTCGTCCCACGTATCAAGGTATCCTGTGCGCCCATTTAGCTAGAACTATCCGCCCAGATAGCAGAAGCCATTTGAATGCAGTCGGCTGAGCATCCCAAGTTCTCATAGTAAATCCTTTTCCCCTTCTAAGTTTACATTCGTGCTCTCGTAAGGAGGGGCATCGTAGACAACTGACCTGTCAACTGCCACTGTTGATGCTAGGATACGCCAAGAGAAAGCCGCCTTGAAAAATTGCCCTGCTTCAGACAGCCGTCGCGACAGTCCATCGCCAGCCTGACAAGACGGATCGCTGCAGTTTACTGACAACTGCTCTCCAACAAAGTCGCACAAGCAGGTTGCCCCCGGTCAAAGTCACCTGGCCTCCCCAAAGTCTTGACGCCTGCCGTTTTTGAGAAAGCCAAGACCGCCAAGATCGCAGTTTCATATCTCCCGTCTTCCATCCCAGCCATCGGCCGAGAATCGAACTACTCTAGAGGAAGGCCAAGATGTGGGGTATCATCGCGACTATCCTATCATGCATGCAGCTGATATCGACTCCCAAGCCCTGGGCATGCTCGTGGTCGCTGCAATCGCCGTGCTGTTCAACGTGTACCATCCAATTGGACAATTCCTCTCATACCATGTGCGAAGATGCTAGTGCCCAGATTCCGTGCAACGTAGCCTTGAGGAGTAGTTGCAGAGTGCCCATACGAGAGTGACTTGGACCATCCTATCTCTCGGCATTCGTTCGCTTGAACGCAGCCAAGATAAAGATAATGCGACCATCGTACATTCAATAAAGTCTTGACGCTCTTGACCTGTCCCAGTAGTCGCGCCGCAAAAGAAACTTGGCGCCCTGTTGCCCACGTGAAGGAAGCTAGATAATGCCACCAACCCCGCCATTGAACCCTCAAGGTGGTCGGCGCCTCTTACACATCCATCTTCCTCAGTAGATTTTGCAATATGCATGATTGACTTTTGTTTGGCAGAAGATTCGTCCATTTCCAACGGAACTCTTCATACTTCGCGATCAAACGAGAAAAAACTTGTGATCAACGATGTCGACCGCACCAGACCTAGACATGGTTGACGCCGCGCAGGCTGACTTTCCTGCCATCGAGAAGGGGGTTAACAGCGAGAAGAAGCCTGGGGCATACCAAGGAGATCTGGCCCTGGCAAATGACTCCCACGAAACGTTGACGGGCCCTAATGGAGAGGTCTACCCTGCAGAGGAAGAACAAGCGACGCTGCGGCGCATCCATGGCAAGGTATCGTGGCTGATATACAGCATTGGGTTCGTGGAAATGTGTGAGCGGTTCGCGTACTACGGGACAACTGCAGTCTGTGAGTCAGCGGACCGACACGCAGGGTCTTTATCATTGCTGATATGTCTGTCTTAGTCGTCAACTTCATCGCGTACCCCCTTCCGCCGAATTCGACGACTGGCGCGGGCGGTACTCATGAACAAGCCGGCGCGCTCGGCTTGGGCCAGCGAGCGTCTACAGCCCTCACGCTGTTTAACAGTTTCTGGTCCTATGTCATGCCATTAGTTGGTAGGCTCAGAAACCTGTTCCTTCGAGCTTTCGGGAGGGAGACTGACGTCTAGCAGGCGGCTACCTTGCCGATACCTACTGGGGCCGCTACCTCACCATCCAGTACGCGATCGTCGTCGCGACCTTCGGCCACATCCTGATCATCATCGCCGCTATTCCCTCGGTGATCTCCAACCCGAGTGGTGCACTTGGAGCTTTTATCATCGGCCTCGTATTCTTCGGAACCGGCGTGGGGTGGTTCAAGGCCAACATCAGCCCGTTGATCGCAGAGCAGTACGAGCTCACGCAGCCCCGCCAAACCGTCAAGACGCTTCCATCAGGAGAACGGGTCATCATCGACCCCGTTATGACCATCTCCCGCGTCTACATGCGCTACTACTTCCTCATCAACGTCGGCGCCCTCGTCGGCCAGGTGTCCATGGTCTACGCGGAAAAGTACGTCGGCTTCTGGCTGTCCTATCTCCTCCCGACAATCATGTTCTTCTGCTGCCCCGTCGTCATGGTTCTCTGCCGCAAGCAATACGCCAAGCGCCCACCCACCGGCTCGGTCCTCGGAAAGTCGATTGCGCTCGTAGGCTACGGCACCAAGCAAGGCCACGGCGGGGTCTTCGCGATGCGCAAGGACTCCTTCTGGGAACGCATCAAACCCAGCGCCGTGCCCAACCGCCCGTCCTGGATGACCTTCGACGACGCGTGGGTCGACGAGGTCCGCCGCGGGGTCATGGCCTGCGCCGTCTTCCTCTGGTTCCCCGTCTTCTGGCTCGCGTACGGCCAGATCTCCAACAACCTCATCAACCAGGCCGCGACGATGCGCCTCGACGGCCTCCCCAACGACATCATCACCAACCTCAACCCGTTCGCGCTGCTCATCTTCATCCCCATCTGCGACAAGCTCATCTACCCGGCCATCGAGCGGGCCGGGCTGCGCTTCACGCCGATCAAGAAGATCACGGTCGGCTTCCTCTGCGCGACGCTCTCGATGGTGGTCGCGGCCGTGATCCAGCACTTCATCTACGCGCGGGCGCCGTGCGGCCGCAGCGCCGGCGACGTGGAGTGCATCCGCGAGCGGGGCCCGCCGGACATGACGGTGTGGATCCAGACGCCGTGCTACATCCTGATCGCGCTCAGCGAGATCTTTGCGTCCATCACGGGGCTGGAGTATGCGTTCACGAAGGCGCCGCGGAACATGCGCGGGCTGGTGACGGGCGTGTTCTGGTTCGTGCACGCGTTCTCGAGCGCGATCGCGCAGGCGTTTGTCGGGCTGGCTGCTGATCCGCTGCTGGTCTGGTTGTATACCACCATTGCCATCATCAGCTGCTTGGGAGGGGTCGGGTTCTGGTGGATGTTCCGGAAGCTCGACAAGGAGGAGGATGCCCTCAACGCGCTGCCGGAGAGTACTTACAAGGGACGCGCGGAGTCTAGTGTCGAAGAGAAGTCGGTGTAGAAGGGGTTGGGAAGAAAGCATCAACAGATGGGCTTTGGGGAAGCTTTTCACTCTCCTGAATTGCCACTTAGTACTTCTTTCACCTCTGAGCATCTGATGTTGATCAGCTTGAGAGTCCCACCTGAATACCCACGGGAATCCAGCTTGATATTGACCAGACGAATTGTTTCACACTCCTTGTGTAGCTGTGAAACTTCCCAGGCCACCTGGTGCAGCTTCGGAGCATCCGCAACACGCTCGGTCTCCGACATGAGACCAGCCGGCAGCCCCAGTCTTCCCCAAGAGCTTTCGGATGAAAGGCGCCTTGGAAAGAGTTCATCTCATCCGTAAGAATTGAGTTCATCTCAGAGCTAGCCGCAATCCAAATCTTATAATTAAGAGCTTCCCAAGAAGTAAAGTAAGCAAAGAGCAGACTTGCGTGGTGTGTTGGGGGCCGGGGCGCAGGCAGCTGACCACAATGTCTCACAAGCTGCCCCGGCAGACGGAGACACAAGGGGTAGAATCCCAGGGGACTCGGCTCGCTGCAAGTGATGCTGCGGCGCTAATTGCGGGCAGCTCCTGCAGAACCCCAAACCCCATAAGGAACCGCGTCAGGCGGCACGTGCGCCATGTTGTCACGAGCTGAAATGAGCTGAGCTGAGCTCTGAGGTGGTGGTCAACTCACGAACAAGACATCAAGCTTCACCTCTCACGACACACATTTCACCGTCAGAATTGTAAAGCTTACCTCAAACCCCCAGAGCCCAGGAACCTCTGGACCACCAAAAATGGCATCCTGGCCCCCAACGCGCTGGCCGGTGCCGATCCACGTCTTCTCCTACCGCGTCCTGCTCGTCGTCCCGGTCCTCCTCGCCATCGCGACCTTTGCCGCGCTCTTCATCCACTCCGACGTCAACATCGCCCTGCTCTACTCGCAATGCGACTCCCGCGCGCGCCTCCCGGGCATCAGCAAGATTCCCGTCCTCGGCACCCCGGTCTGCTTCGCCATCAGCTTCTTCCAGAACGCGCTTGACTCGGCGCGCACCTTCGCCAGCATGTCCGCCGTCCTCTCCTTCATCGCCGGCCTCATGACCGTCACCACCGTCGAGGCCGCCCGCATCTGCAACGCCCCCAACGTCCTCATCGCGAACCCCACGGGGCCCTGGCTCGTCTTCAACCTCATCGGCGGCGCCGTCGTCTGGGAGCTCGTCATGGTCCCGGCCTTCTTCCACCGCTCGCGCTCAATCTACCTCGCGCGCAAGAAGGCCGGCAAGCAGGCCGTCGAGAGCGCCGCCTCCAAGGACCCGGACTTCGGCAAGCACTCGCGCCATCTCAGCGTCGACGCCGAGATCGTTGCCATCCCCGTCAGCGTCGCCTGGGGCTTCGTCCTGCCCTCCATCCTCATGCTCATCTACAACTCCCCCGTCGCCATCGCCGTCTGGCTCTTCTTCCCCGTGTGGGTGTCGCTCGTCCGCCAGGCCGTCCGCTGGGGCGTGCTGCGTCTGCAGAAGCGCCAGCGCCGCAGCTTCCACCTCGAGTCGCACACCGTCTCGCTGCTGCTCGTCTACCTCGTGCCCGTGGTCTGCTCCGTCGTCTCGCACGTCTTTCTCATCTGGAGCCTGTTCCAGAGGGATGATCGGAAAGAGATGACGCGTGCCACTGTCAAGTTCATCGAGATTGATATTACTTTTATCGGCTTTACGGTGCTGTACTGGCTGCTCGTCGAGGGTGGGTGGAAGGTTGCGTTGGTGGCTGTTGCCGCGGCTATTCCTCTCGGACCTGGCGCCGGAATCTGCGTTGCATGGATCTACCGTGACAGTGAAATTCGTGAGCATCTCAAGAACTGGTTGAGTGGAGATCATAGTAATGAGGAGAGCAGCAGGGAGGCCAGGACTGGCGCTGACGAGGAAACGCCATTGTTGCGGTAGAGTGCTCCCTGCTGGGTCTCGAGTGATACGCTTTTGCTGCTATTACAGAATGAATCATTGCATGAGTTTATGCACACACATCTCAAAACTCCCCCTTGATGTGAAATTCGAATGCCTCCATCTTCGTATCAAGCACTGCATAGTCCACCTCCGACCTTGCAAGGACCGTGCCGTTCCCATCACTCATCTCGCCCTCAACCATGAACCTCCTGTCCCCCTCCATCTTGATCAACCTCGTCGTCGCCAACACGGTCGCGTCCACTGGCACAGGGCGCAAGTAGACTCGGCTGACGAGAGGTCTGATGGTGAGCCGAGGCCCCATAGCATCCGCAGAGCAGCCTCAGGTGTTGTGTCGGACTTCAATCCCAATCGACCAATGATCTGCATGGCATCGACGACACCTTGGCTGAGAAATGGGGGTATCCATGATGTCGCTCTCTAGACTCTATACACCATCTAATACAGACAAGGCCGATCAAACACCGATATCAACACCCAGCCCTTGGACTTCCTTCCTCGTCGAGATGTAAAACTGACTGTCCTTGCCGACAGCCTCCTCCTCAAGCTGCAAACCCTTCAACGCCAACTCGCGCGTCTGCGCCGCATCGCCAAGCTTAGACGCCATGCGCGCAGCGGCAATATGCATCGTCGCAACCTCCCGGCCCCGAATCCCCTCCGCCTCGTAGGCCTTCACCAACGCCAGCATCAACTCAAACTCCGCCCTCGGGTCCTCCAACGCAGCCTCCGCAAACTTCTGCAACCTGCCCGCAATCTCCGCGCGCCTCGCCTCTCCCGCCTCCGACGTCTTGGGATCGCACGCCGCGCAGTCGCAAAGGAACCCGTACCCATCCTGGAGGTGATCCTGCCTATCCTGCCGCAGGCCGAGGTGCTCGTCAAGATACGAGATGGTGATCTCCTCCTCCGGCTCAATGTCCCTTGTCGCGTGGACCGTGAAAGCGTCCAACTTCTTGTTGAAGTTGCCCTGCGCATTCGGCACGCACGCGTGGTTGAGCCGCGCGACCTGCGGAAAGAGCGCCTGCGTCTCGCCGCCAATGTTGAAGTTGTTGTTGCGAAAGATGTTGAGGATGGTGTGGTTGAGCACCGTCCGCCCCGGGCTGGTCTTGCTCTGCCACAACGACTCCGCCCAGCTAAGCACGCCCGCCTTGCCGGGGTTGAGCGACAGCGAGAGCAGCGACTTCTGGCCGGCCGCGGGCAGCGCGTGCGCCTGCCGGAGGATGTTGGCGCTGGTCTCGGAGGGGAGGAGGGTGAGCAGGGCCCGGTCCGCGAGGACCCGCTGGCCCCTGGGGATGGGCTTTGCGGCGAAGACGCCGAGGCCTTTGCCGGCGGCCTGCCGGACGGTGAACATTGGGGCAACTGGGACGGTCCAGGTGTGTTTTTATGGCGGCGGCGGCTGCGGTCTCGGCGCTGGGAGAAGGGGGAGCAGAACGGAGGGAAATATTTTTGTCGTATGCCTTGCTGCCGGAAACGGAAAGGTTCAAGGGGGGAGGCGGCAGCTGGCTGAAAAAGGCAAGGGGGCACCCGACTCGCCGACTCCGGGGGAATTAATTAGCGCCTCGGAACGGAATGCAAGGGTCCTCGCCTTATCGTGTGCTGTTTCGTGTTGCGACGACTCGTTTCTCTGCGCGATAAGGAACTTTGGCTTCTGTCTTCATATTCGATTGAATGTGTTGCGAGGAGCTTCTGCAACTCTAGAGTTCCACATTTCAACACCGGAAAATTGGAACTCTCAGGTAGCGCTCAACTTGATTGGCAACTATCATCATCAACTCTTCAACTTTAATGCAACATTGGCTGCGAGCCCCTGCCAATACTCTAGCTTCTTTTCTCTATCACCCTGTTCACAATGGTCCCAATCTTCTCTCCCCTCTGCCCGCCGTGAATTCATGCGAGTTTCGTCTCGCTCGAGCCGATTTTACAGATATACTCTAAACCTCCAATGACAGTTTTTAAAGCAAATTTCGCCTGTCCGCCCGAGAATGGCATCAAGTATCTCGTCATCCATCATTTGATCATCTTTTCGAAAGCAGTCACTAGTTCCTTTCACCTTGTCAGCGTTGCCGAGATTCACACCGAACCAACATCATGTACTCACATCAAAATTACAATCGCTCATCCTCTCAAAGACAGCTTCATTCTTCCACAGTTGCATGCTGCTGATGCGCGGCGTCTTGATGCCAAAGGCTACGCACGCCATGAATCGAGGATCGTTCTTCGCCGTGCTGTTGGCCAAGGCCTGCTTGGTAGCGGAGGGCGTCTTGCTCGACTTTGCTTTCCGTGCTTCGTCGTTGCAGAGGGCTTTGCAGACACCCGCAATGCTCTTCATGAGATCCTTGTCCAGCGGCTTCGGCTTGAATTCGGGCAGGACCACCTGCTCATGCGTCTCGCACCAGGTGCAGTGCCCGCACTCCTCGACCGATGCGTGAGTGGTATCGGCAAAGTAGGCCGCCAGAGCGCGCGTGATGCACTTCGTACCCGTCAATAGGTTGACAAGGTCCTGGACCCGCTGGAGATCTTGCTTTTCCTTTCTGGCGATTTCTTGATTGATGTTATCGATCATTG
Organism: Colletotrichum theobromicola; assembly: GCA_014705045.1. Classification (NCBI taxonomy): domain Eukaryota; kingdom Fungi; phylum Ascomycota; class Sordariomycetes; order Glomerellales; family Glomerellaceae; genus Colletotrichum; species Colletotrichum theobromicola. The sequence goes on along the minus strand of JABGLZ010000441.1, from coordinate 88,668 downwards.
CGTCAATCTCCGGCTGGCTACTGGGCAGTGCCTTCTTGAGTCGGAAAACGTTTTGGACGCCGGACTTCTGGAGTTTGATTATCCCAGATTCGGCCCATTGGTCCAGCTTTCTTGTGATGTCGCCACGGTACAGGTGCTTGCCATCCGTAACATCATCGATCTCGATGAATGTCCATATCTTCGCCGTTCGGGATCCTTGACGTATCGCTTTTGCTGCTGGTGTATCGTCATCGTGATATTCTTGTCGCTGCAACACCTGATACTTGTATTCGGAATACTGGGGTGTTCCTGCACGAAGCAGGCCGAACTTGAGCTCCAAGTAGGCGTAGATAATGGACAGTTGCGTCTCCTGCTGGCCATTAGTGAATGTCGTCTGCTCGATGGGATGTCTGCACCAACCTTGATATCAACTCTTTTGGATTGCATGGTGAGACCCACGGAGAACGTTTCGCCAGGAGAAAGCCGGCAGTTCTCCTCGTTGCAAATTTCCTCGAATAGCGCAACTAGAGCCAGTCTCGAAGGGCGTTCTCCGTGCACGAGCACGTTCCTCAGGAAGAAGTCCTTGTCAGAGAGGTACAACATGCATGTGCTTGGTTTTCCGTCTCGACCAGCTCTTCCAATCTGTTGACTGTACGCTTCGATGCTGCTGGGAAGGTCAAAGTGGATGATAGTCCGTACGTTCTCTTTGTCGATTCCCATGCCGAAGGCAATCGTGCCAACAATCTGGGGGAAATCATGGTTAGAGGGTTAACCTTAGACGCGCTTTCCTCATTTCCGCTACTCACAATCATGTCGGTACTGCGTAGAAATTTGTCTTGGATCTCGGATCGCGTATCCTTGTCCAGCCCTGCATGATACGGCTTCGCCTTGAAGCCTTTGGCAGCCAACGACTTGGACAGGGTTTCTGTACCCTTAAGTACTCATGTGATCAGCCCAGTCCTGTCCGCTAATTGAGTAAACCTACTGCGTGTGTCGTAACGTAGATGATCGACGGCCCTGGGTGTTTCTTTAAAAAGCTGGTGCAGATTTTCACCTGGTCTTCCTTCTCGTTGATAGCTTGAACACGAACATTGAGGCTAGACGTGTTAGACTTGCTTCTCGGCAAGATGGAACGGACGGGCACTAACTTTGAACGATACATGCTTGTAACGAAGAGGCCTTCTGGGGGGATGTTGAATGTGTCACGGATATCCTTCGCGACGGCCGCTGTAGCAGTCGCAGTAAGGCAGACGACTCGTTCGACATCGGCTTCCTTGGCGAACCGAGCAACTACAGAATTTAGTCAGAATCGGGTGCTCAGGTTGAAGATCTGGACGGAACTCACTTTTGAGGTAGTCTGGTCGGAAAGAATGTCCCCACTATGTCCTTGTCAGCGCATGCGCTCCGATGCTGGATCAAGATTCAATGACAGTACCTCTGAGATGCAATGGGCCTCGTCGATGGCGAGAAGCCGTATGCCGCCGCGGATAGCCTTGAGAGATGCGAGAAAGCCCTCGTTATTTAGACGCTCAGGAGCACAGTAGAGTAGGTCTAACTTTCCGCAAGAGAGCTTCTGGTGGATGTCCACGAACGTCTCGCGGGTCTGGGTCGAATCAAGGACTGCAGCACTGATACCTCTTCGTCGAAGGGCGTCAACCTGGTCCTTCATCAACGCGATCAGGGGAGAGATAACCACCGTAACTCCACTCTCTTCGGGACTTCTGGAGTTTGTCTGACGGTCAAGCTCCTTAATAGCGACAGCTGGGACCTGGAGATCATTAGCCACGATGGACATATGCGACTGTGCCGTTAAGTTGAGTACCTGGTAACACAAACTCTTGCCTCCACCGGTGGGAAAGACCACCACGGCACTTTCGCCATCAAGGATTCGACTGATGGCTGCTTCTTGCTCTAGACGAAAAGCGTTCAAGCCGAACCTCTCCTTCAGTACTCTCCGGGCAAGCTCTGATGTTTTGGAGTCAGATCGGTGCTTCTTGGATGCAGGTTCTTCGATGGCGTCTTCTCCATGGTCTGGAGCCCGCTTGGCACCAGGGGGAACGGCGTCGGCAGCCGCGAGGAGGTCTGCCTCGTCGGCGGAGTCGAACCCAAAGTCGTCATCCATTGCTGCGCAACCCAGGATTGCTGAGGCGTGATTGAGACGCAGTCCGATCCAGGAAAGGTCGTTTCAGATCGTGCAGCCGGCGTGGGTGGATTCAGGAACGGTCAATGGTGTGCCAATTCGGGAAGGAGGGACCGGAGGGATTGGCCGCTCCAAGCATTGACGCGCTGAAGCAGGCGCGGAACGCGTAAAGCTGGCTTAGTCATTCGATCAAGATTAGCCCCACCTCTACCCGAGCACGGGCACTCAGACAGGCACTCACTCATCGAGGTGGTGAACTCATGGATCTCATGATGAGAAAGATATCATCGAATAACTTGAACGTTATCTACTCAGATTACTTTGGATAGTGCTTGAACTGTGAAAACTTTTGAAGAGTCAAGGATTATTCGGGAGACTAAAGCCAGATCAAGAACCAAATACCGACATTCCTGAATCCTAAGTCCCTGAACAACTTGGGGTGTCTGATATAACCTTAATGACGGAGTATTTCCGCAAGGGATCTTGGCAAAGCAAATCGCAAATATTTTTCTTCCTTTTGGTAGCTAATACTTGCCCACAGCATTGTAGTTGCGGATCTGGAGATCAAGGTAATGAAATGCTGCTGCCTAGCGGACTCATGGAAGCGTCGTACTGCCGAAGGATCCGCAGTCCCTGTCAACATAAGAAACAGAATCCCCCCAAGCTGTCATACGCCGTGCTCGCGAGAAATCGTTACATGCAACTCTCGAGCGTTGTTTGAGGTTTGGAGCTAATAACCTAACTGCTTAACATCCAGAGTAAGAGAATCGTGGGAACGCAGGAGTAGCCTCTAACTAATAATCCCTTGCAGAATCTCGGCAGCCAGCAGGTGGCATGCGTACACTTTTTCGAGAGACTCTCTGCCGTTCATCAGCTTAGCCTATCACAACCTTGACCACCTCGAGGATAGTGGTTGCAACAAAGGCTCATGTGGCATTGGCTAGTTCGGACTAGACCCCGGCAGTCCCACAGTGGCTCCTGGCAGGGATTGCGGGAGAAAGCGCACCAGCCCGTCCTGGCTTTTCTTCTTCTCCGCTTCCAAGCTCTGGCTCTCAATGTCTCTCACCATTTTGCAGCTGGGTTGTGCCTCCTCTGCCCCTTCAGGAGGTGTCAGAAGCGCAGGTGGCTTACATTGACGAACAATCTCTCGGCAAAACCTAAACATAGGAGGCTGACTTGTGGGTTTCTACTGCCTCCACACACCGGGGCGGCCACAAGCGATGGCTCGGAAAGGCAGCCGGAAAACCAGAACGGGCTGCATTACCTGCAAGTGAGTATGCCCGGGCGGCCGCCGTCTGCTATCCCACCGAGATGCTTCTCCGTGACGATGCAAGACACTCCTACTAGGGGGCTCCATTCTAACGGTTCGCTAGAGTTCGCAAAGTCAAGTGCGACGAGACAAAGCCGGCATGCAACCGCTGCATGGCCACCGGCCGCCTCTGCGACGGCTACATACCCGTCGGCAGCATGTCAGCAAGACACACAAACTCGGCTCTGCGCTCATATCGTCCGGCAGGGTTTCCAGGGATAAGGACCGCTGGGGAGAGCCGAGCTTTGCAGTACTTCTGTCAAGAAGCTGGCCCACAGCTGTCGGGCGCGGTAGACCCCCTTTTCATGTCGAAACTCGTCATGCAATTTACCAGCTACGAGCCTTCTGCTCGACACGCCGTCCTGGCCATCAGCACTCTCACGGAGCAACTACACGGCGGCACTTGTGGACCATTGGTCCGAATCCAGGACCAAGAGTTCGCCCTCCATCATTACAATGCCGCGATCAACGACATTAGGAAGCTGAAGTCACCGGAAACACATCCAGTGGTGCTACTTGTGTGCATCCTCTTTATCTGTATCGACGTCCTGCAGGAGAATCGTAAGATGGTGATTCAGCACTGCAAGCATGGTTTTGCCCTTCTCAAACACACCGCATTCGAATACGCATGGACAAAACAGTACCTTTTGCCTCTCTTTCGAAGAGTCTCTGCCACGTCGTTCATATGGGCAGACAACCCGTCAGATTTCCCAGATCTAGATGGCCTAGATCATCCTATGCCTGATGCATTCTTCAACTTCGCTGACGCCCAGGCAATGATTGATGATGTCCTCAGCCGGACGCTTCGACTCGTACGGCGAGGAGATCCATATCGCATTCGTCCAGAAACGAATGAGGCTCCACCTCCAGAACTTTTAATCGAGCAAACCCAAATTGGACGGCTGCTAGAACGGTGGGAGCTGCTAATGGAAGATTTCGAGGCGCGTCCTCTGTCCCCGCCTGGGAGAGAGTCACCCACGACAGAAAACTTGACCAAGACCCTCCGATTCATTCTCCGCTGTCGCTACGAGTCCTGCAAGATATGGTTGAACATGGCACTGGATTCAGAAGCCTATGACCACGATAAGCACATGCAAACCTTCGTCGAGATGTTGGAAGATCTTGGAGTCACAGATCCTGAATTTCTAGACGGGTTCCGGCGGTCGCCAAGCTTCATGTGTGATGCCGGCTATGTGCCCATGATCATACTGACATCTGCACGATGTGCCCACCTGGAGTCAAGACTATCGGCCTTAAAGTTGGTACCGGTTCCAGGACTGCCAAGGGAACTTTTGTGCCTTCCAGCGCACGCATGGGGCTGCCCGGAAGTCAAGGACCTGCCTCAAGTAATACAAACTTCGACAGAGGAACCAAGCATAACACCTAATGATGTAATGGAAATGAGTACATAGAATGATGAATGAAACCTACTTCACGAGGCAAAATGAGCTACACGTGGTTTGCTCTTTACTATAGCATGCAATGCCTCCCTTAGATCGCCTGCAGATGGGCTTGGCCTGCGCATGCATATGTTCCAAATCAAGACCAAGATCCGCCTCCTGCCTCAAACAGCAATTATATCTAGACAAGCCCCCAGGGAACTGAGTGTATCTTCCGCCGCCTTCAACTGCGCGAGGCAGAAAATGCATCTGGGATGAGCACCATATTTGCCGACTGGTGGATGAGTAGCCAGCACTTAGACACGCTACACTGGTCTTGCGAGTCGAAGGCACTAGAACGCCTTCGTCCACCACGCGTGATTGATTCTATGATTAACCAAGTAGAGATACACCTGGAGTTCCTCGACACAGGTGCACGTCAATGAATGGAAACTACCACTAAGCCGTGTGAGTACCGCTTGATTAAACAAAGCTGGTGGAGCCACGCAAGCCCCTGCAGGCCGGTTCGGTAGACAGGGGTAGACGCCGAAAGACAGCCCGAGGCACGGCTACTCAGTCCGAACCGAAAGTCTACAATGAAGTCTTGTATCAAAATCTTTTGGACTCTTTATATAACCAGACATCGAATGCGATCCCCGTAGTCCAGTCTCGGCCCCCCCGCTGGCGGTGGCGGTAGCGGCTCGACTAATAACCGCCGTTCATACGAGATCGCAAACGCCGAAAGCCCCCAACACAGGACACGGAAAATATAACAAGACATCGCGGATTACTTTTCACCAGTATCCTTGGGAAATTGAGGCCAAAAGCGTAAAGGTAATGTCGACTCACTTAGAGCTCGGCGTGAGCGCTTGAGATCCATATCTGAGCCGCTTCTAGACGGAGTCAAAACGGCAAACCCCCATTTTTTGCCATCTCGAGATCATCTCTATTCTCCGTCGGGAGTTGCATCTCACCATCCTTAATGACCAACTCCCCGGTCCCCGAGAGGCGGCCCCATAATAACAGGTCAAGCTTAACGGCGTAGGTGCCGTCAGTCAGTACGCCCGTGCCAATGAGTTTTGCAAGGGAACACTTTACAGAGTGTGTGACGATACTTGGTCTGATTTTGCCTAGCTGTCTGATCGTAGCAGGACGCCGGCCGGTCGGTTCGGTGGGGGCCGAGGTTCGGGATCCCAGGTTTCGGCCCCAAACAGGGCCCACTTCGGTTCGGCACGGGTTGCCCTGTACAGGCACATAAACACACATACCGACCCGACAAACGCTCGACTACCCTATCTATCCTCGAATCGACATTATCAGTGTCTCTGGCAATCATGTGGGATGTAATCCACCCAAAAGAGACCAATCATATTCACATTCGCAAACCTGCGGAGTGCAACGGTCTCCAGGCTCGTTACCCACATTTGACGATGGCTTGTCCCTTCAGCGACTCACGGCGACTCTTCCTGGATCTCGCCTCCTCGCGAGACAGTGAAGGATTTCAATTCAGCGAAAAGCTTGACGGTTACGTCGTTTCTCGATACGATGATATTGTCTCAGTCCTCGAGAGGCCCGAACTTTTCAGCTCTCGGCCGACGGTGCCAGAGTTCCCGCCAATGGTCCGAGATGTGTTTGCCAACAAAGTGCCAGACAAGGGCACATTGCTAGCACACGATAACCCCGACCACGATCGACTGAGAAAGAGCGTCGCATCCTTCTTCGTGCCACGTAGACTGGAACGTTTTGAACCGATGCTCCGCGCCGCTGCTCACGATATGATTGACAAATTTGTTGATTCGGGATCAGTCGAGATCAAGAGCCAGTTTGCGCTTCCTGTACCCTTGAGATGTATAGTGGTAGTCGCAGGACTGGACCCAGCCAGATGGGAGTGGATCGGACGTTGTCTCGCACTCTTCGGCGGCATCACCAAGTCCGAGGAGGAGCTCAGCATTCAGCAAAGAGTTCAAGATGTCTTAGATTTGCACGCATATATCGCCAGCGTCATTGAGGAAAGACGGCATGATCGGAAAGACGATCTCATTAGCCATATCTGGAATGAAAGAGATGCCGGAGTGGTAGAATTGACCGACTTCGAACACCTCAGCATGATTCCAGGGCTTCTTCTCGCAGGCCATGAGACTACGACCAATGTTCTTTCCATGGGAATTGCGCACCTACTTCATCACGGTTTGTGGGAGCGAGTGTCAAAAAGTGATGCGACCAGATCAGCCGCTATTGAGGAACTCCTTCGCTATGAGTCGGCCATAACAGGGATGCCACGCCTAGTCACGACGGAAACGAAGTTCGGAGCTATGACCCTACAACCAGGGGACAAGCTGTTTGTGGCGTACAACTCTGGTAGTCGTGACAGCACCAAGTTCGAGAATCCGGATCAAATCGACATCGATAGACGTTACAAGACGCAGCATCTCGGCTTTGGCCGTGGTGTCCATGCGTGCTTAGGCGCTCCGTTTGCACGTCTCCTTTTGAGAACGGAGCTCAAGGTCCTCAAGGAACGACTGCCTCAACTTAAACTGGAGACGCCATATGAAGAGATCAAGTACAGCGAGGTCCATGAGGGGCGTGGTCCAGAAGCTGTTCGGATTTCTTGGGATCCTCCAACTCATCGAAACACTGGAAGTCGTATTCAAGCCAATTCGGCAACGAGAACAGCCGCTAGACCAGATGACCAGAAAATTGCCGTCAGCAAAACAGTTCACGTCGCAAAGGACGTGATGCACATAACACTACGACCTAAAAATGGCTCTGAGATACCGCACTGGACGCCTGGAGCCCACATTGACGTCAAAGCAGGTTCATTTGGTTTTCGACAGTACTCCATCTGCTCGAGCCCAGATGATAGAAATAGCTTGGCAATTGCTGTCCTAAAGACGAACGATACCGGAGCTTCTCACTTCATACATAATAGTATGAAGCAGAACCTTGAGCTTACTATTCGCGGACCAAGAAACAACTTTGCCTTCGAACCAGGTTCGCGAAGAACTGTGTTCGTCGCTGGAGGCATCGGAATCACACCAATCAAACCAATGGCAGCAGAGGCAAAAGCCAGAGGGATAGACTACACGATCATTTATCTCGGTCGGAAGCGAAATTCCCTTGCGTTTGTGGAAGAAATGGCCGCAGAGCATGCGAATCAATGCGTTACTTGGGTGACTGAGGAACATCATGGACAACGATTCAACGTCAGCAGTTACATTCGGTCGCTAGATACGGAAGGTCTTCGAGTGTACTGCTGCGGCCCCGAGGCACTTCTTGAAGACGTCGAAGAAAGCCTGAAAGATGCGCCACCGGGTGTTTTGCGACTGGAACGCTTTGCGATATCCTCAACGTCTGACGCAGAAGACACTGGTTTTGATGTTGTTCTAGGCCGAAGCGGTAAGGTGCTGCGGATTCCTGTGGATCGGTCAATACTTGATGTCATCAACGATGCCGGAGCTGGAGTGATGTCCACATGTAACAAGGGGTTGTGCGGCACCTGCGAGGTTAGGGTCTTAGATGGAGTGCCCGAACATAGGGACGCAGTCCTGACACCTGATGAAAGGGCCGAAGGAAGCACAATCATGACCTGCGTGTCCAGATGTCGTGGCAGCAAACTTGTACTAGATCTTTGGTGAAGTGGATTATTGAATCAGAATAGGAGGTCTTCATTATTCCCTTGAAATACTACCGTGTTCATGAAGAGCCCCAAGAGAATAGGACCCGTGTGGTGGTCTTGATAGTGTGCTCAAAATATATGTACTGATTAAACCCCGAACGTGGGGAATTCCTTCTTTCCGTCTCGTGCTAACTATGATCTTATAAAACCTGTCAGGTTTCCTGATCATCGACTGTAGATGAAACCTCACTTAGCTTAACAGTACATAGCCAACTGATAGGGCTCGAAATCAGATCTGTCAACAATGTTCCTAATCTATTTGCTTTGGGATAGTCAGCCGACTGTGTGGATTTGTTGAGTACGCAGAACTATGTTCGGCTCAAGGCGCTCCAACATGACCCTTCTTGCTCCCCCTCTCGGACATGTAAGCACGCCATTTGGGGTTGATAATGTACACGGGGATTCCAAGGAGAAAGATCACACCAAAGATCCCAGCGAGGACGCCGAATGCAGTCTGGTACCCGAACCTCTCGACCATCGGCGTCAACCCATATGTCACGCCAAATGACACCACATTCTTCGTACCGACAACTACAACCAGCGCGGGCCCGGGGTGTTTAGGAGCCGCTTCGGAAGCAAACGTCGTCGAAATGATGATAATCGCCGTGAATGAGTACTGAAAGATGGTCCAGCCCATATAAGGTCCCCACCAGGTTGTCCCGCCAGGAGCAGTGTAGCCATATAGCAGCAACATACCGACTCCAACGATGGCAGGTGGTACCATTGTGACCAAATGGTGTTCCGGAATGTGCACGCCTCGGTTACGGCGAGCAAGCCACATCACGAACGGGTTGCCAATGAATGTGCAGAAAAGCATGCCGAGCACAGCGCCAATAACGCCACCAACATTGATCAGGCCGATGTCAGCCGCTTGCCAATGGTAATTGTCCATCAACACAGCATTGTACGTGAGACTCATGCCCACGCCGCAGCCCAAAGCGATGGAGGATGTGAGAACGGCGTAGATGATTCCAGGGGATGACATTGACTCGGCCATATGCTTCCAGCTCAACAACATGACTCGGAGAGGTTGTGGATGGGGTGTGGACCAAGGCCTGATCCGCTGAGCATAGGTCTTCCGCTCGATGGCGCCAGCAGCGTTGCTGGCCCCAGGAGCCGTGAGCCCAGATCGATTCATCTCCTCGAGATATGCCTGCGCTTCCGAGTCGGGGATGACGCGCGTAACACCAAACTCGTCAGTAATGATAAGTTGACCATCCAGAGACTCGGGAGGGCGGGTAAACTGTGTCTCAAAAGCGAAGAAGAACGCAATCACCAGACCAACGGCCACAGTAATGACGAAAACCCAGTAGTACCATCGCCAACCCAGGTCATGATTGATATATGACGAGGCAAGATTGATGGTTGATGAGATTGCATTCTGCGCCATCCAGTATAGACCGAATATCCGAGATCGTTCGTGGAGAAATGTGACTTCGGTGAGCATGAGCGGGAGAAGGGATTCCGATGCACCGGTGGCTAGGCCCTGGACGATGCGTGCAGCAAGATGCCCGTTGTAGCTATTTTGCAAAGCAGCCGCAATGGTTGCAAAGAGAAGGATGACCATGAAGCCAAGGAATACAGGGCGTCTGCCGTAGGCCAGCGAAAGCGGAAGGATGATGTAGTTTCCTGTGATTTGATGTCAGATCTATGGCTTGTCCCTTGCATGATGATCTTGGACCAATTAAAGAAACAGTCAAGGCTACTTACCAAGGCCTATGCACAGAGTTGGGATCGTAATGAGAAGAACAATCTCATCTGATGTGTATCCTTGAGGGGCGTACATCTGGAAGAACACACTCAAGATGGCACCGAGTCCGCTTGCAATCGATAGGCCCATACTGGAAAACCAGCAACAGCAAAACACCAGACCGTACTTTTCCCATTTTCTGAAGTTCAAAGGATCGTTCGGGTCAGAAGATGGTACGGGGATCCGTCGAACTTCGCCATCCTTGTTCACAAGGAGGGCATTGCCGTCAACGTGGGTATGATTGTCTTTAGGATCTGGATTGAGGTCCTCGAGATGTTCGACTCGACTGTCGATTTTGGCATCTTCTGGTGTCGTAGCTGACGTGGCCATGTTGACGTTCTGATTGTTGGTCTCTGGGATGATCGATCGCGTATCTCTGACTCTTCAAAGGGGTCGATTCCCAGCGTGGAAATCTCGAGTGCTGGCCTGCGACTTGTTACGACTGCGATTAACCGTCGCAACTGCAGGATGCTGATTGTCGCTCACTCTTCGCTGGCTATGAAAGAGAGACGCATATGACCATTGTTCAACATATTGGCCAAAGCGGACCCAGTCTCTTTTCAATTTGATCAACCGCTGTCACTTGACGGAGCGTTCGTCGGAAAATGGAGGTGAACACGGGCAACCCCCGTTCCCCGGTGGGGTTGAGTGAAGATCTACCCCGGACTTGGCACTAAGCATTTCGGCTCGGTTGGTGAAAGACGATGCTATTCGGCTCGGAATCTGCACCACCAACAAGGCCTAGTGCCACATGTACTACTTAATAATCGAAGATGCGGCTCCTGAAAAGGCTATTGATTTGTAAGTTTGATGAGCTGGCCATCTGTTAAATCATCGCGGCATCCTTGAAGTGCGAATCTGACGTGTCCTGCTGTTAAAGCGTTCTCGCGCGCCTGCCGCATCTCAATTAGACAGCGAAGCCCCCTCAGGCGTTGTGATGTAAGTGACACATTGCTGAAGCGACTCCGGTCTGCCACACATGAGATTGAGTCAGAAGACTCAGGAGAAAACGAATCGATTAAATTTGTGAAATCAGGCCGTGAATTGAGAAAAGCAAACTTCAAGCCCAAGCATGCGAGTCGCGTTGCACAGGTCTAAGACTTTAAAGGTGGAACGCTCGATTGCTAGCCAGTCAGCGAACACGGAAGCAGGGTGAGACAAGGCGTCTAGTAGATGTGATATGAAAATTCTTTCGCTCGATCACAGAGCCGCATCGTATACATGCCACTGGTCTCCAACCCTGTAGCCAGTAGGGAAAGGGTCCTCGGGATCCAACACAACCTGCTTGTAGCTCGTAATCCAGGCTCTTCCCTTGACGGTTGGAATGATAGCATCTCGATCGCCAACCTTGACAGTCTCCTTAATGCGGCACTCGAAAGCCGTGTCGATGACACTAGTGTGCTTGAAGTCCTCACCGACGGCAAGCTGCCCCTTAGCATGAAGCACCGCCATGCGGGCGCAGGTGCCTGTTCCGCAAGGGCTTCGATCCAGTCGGCCAGGCGAGACAACGACAGTGTTCTTGGCAACCTTCCCACCGACGCCGTCTTGCAGAGGCTCGGTGAATGAAAGCACCGATACTCCAGCGATTTCCGGGTTTTCAGGGTGACGAGGAGTATAAATAGCACGAATAGTCTGCTTGATCCTTTCGCCAAGCTCAACAAGCTTAGCTGCCTGCTTGGGCTCGACTTTAAGGCCAATTGACGCAGCGTCAACGATGGCATACCACATGCCGCCCCACGCGATGTCCGCGGAAACGGTCCCGATCCCGGGGACGTCCACGCGCAGGCCGAGCTTGTCGACGAACGCGGGAACATTGTCAAACGCCACACTCTTGCATTTGCCGTCTCGGCACTCCGCAGTGATACCGACCAGCCCTGCGGCCGTGTCGAGGGAGAATGTGGTCAGCGGCTCCTGCATGGGGATCATCCCTGTTTCCAATAGAACGGTCGCGGTGCAGATTGTGTTGGAACCGGACATTGGCGCGTACTCCTCACTCTCCATAATCAAGAATCCCGCAGCGGCCTCTGGGTTGCATGGCGGCAGGATCAAATTCGTATTTTTCGGTGATCGTCCCCGGGGCTCGTTCAGTAGCAGTTGCCGAAGGTCGTCCTTATGCGTCAAAAAGTGTTGAAGTTTGTGCCACATGGTTGGCGCTGGCACATCCAAAACTCCGCCGGTGATGACGTCGCCAACCTCCCCCTCAGCGTGGCATCCGACCACTGTAATGGTGCGTGTAGATCGCATGGCTGAGGCTGAGAAGACCGTCGGTAATGTAGCTGTGAGTGGTCGTAGAATACGAGGCAAGACTCTGTTGAAATTCACTAAGAGAACTACGAAGCCACGATGGATGCGTCAATGTACTCAGGTTTTAAGCAACTCCAGCAGCCGGCGTTTATACCGGAGCATCGGACCCCACTCCGACTCTTCTACATCCCGACGGATGGTATCGCCGAAGCTTGCCTCGTTATCTCAAAATCCACCAAATTACCCCGCATAAGACGGGCGATTACCGTGTAAACCTGCCATATCCAAATGCACTCAGAAATGATCTTCAAAGTCAAGCGATAGAAGAGCTGGTGAATGAAGTGACGCGTCATGAGCAACCAGGAAATGTGTGTTCGTAACATATCACATGGCATGGTTGGCTAATTAGCCTGCCAGCAAGAATGTGATATGCTCGTTGCCGAACACATCGAAGTTTGGTCGAAGGTCAGGAAACTGAGAACTCGGAAGATGAGGGCGAAACGCTCACATAGACGGTCGCAGTTGATTCCATCCCATATCTTGCTGACAATTTCGGAGTCGGTTCCGAAACTCAAACCCGTCAGCCCCCAAAGAGCGAGAGACATTATCCAGCAGATCATATTTTCCATTTATTAAGTGGCAGCCTAATTTTGCCTCAGCCTGAGACCGGCGGTTGGAGGTACATCGAGGAGAAAACTCGCATTTCTAACCAACCAGATGGCGTGTTTGGGCGTCGTAGGGCTGAGAATTCACATTGCAGCGGCACTAGTGAACTGAAGGAAATGATGCATCTTGAACCATCAGGTAAGGTATGTTGATCTGTGTACCAGATCAGGCGGAATCGTTTGTTCTCATCGGACGACTTTTCGTGGCCAGGGCTGTTCAGCTCCCATGCCGAGGCCTTTTTTCCTGTCTTTCGCAAGCATTGCCTTGCCGATCTTCTCTGGGCGTCACTGGCGTGTCCTTGTCTTGTCCTTGAGCTGTGGCTGCGCTGTGGGTGTACAGGGATGCGGGGGTACCAGAAGGGATGGCTTCCAGCGGGAACGACCCGTCATCCCTTCCACGTGCATATCTAGGACTTTAACGAGATAGCCGTCGCTAATTGACGTTGGGTTACGGGATGGTAGCGATAAAGCGGTTCCCGGGAGCCACTGATGTGCATCTGGGATGCGTCGGATAATGGCCCAATTGCGGTGCTCGTGTCATCTTTAGGGGCCGGCAATGCCTTCACGGAGGATGGTACGTGTAGGCAACTGAGACGTGGCATACTTCCAGTCTATAGGGCAAATTACCATCTACGGGCGCCCGCGGAGCACGATGCATTGCGGGATATTTGAGAAAGAATTGCAGTGAAAACCTGTTTCGTGAAGTCGAATGTACATCTGCCTGTGCCTCATCAATGGGGGATTTCTGCAGTCGAATCCTATTCAGCTGCATCTCATGTTTGCCTCAGCGTATCCAATAGCAGCCCTTAGATACCTGTTTGTGGCCTTGAGTTTGTATGTGAGTGAAATTGACGATGCCAGGATGCCATCCTCCGGGAAGTATGAGTTCTCCGATGAACGAGGCCAACCAACCCTATCCCATCGCAGCGGGCCGATATCAAGGCTCTGCCAGGGCAGTGAAGTCATCGGCTGAGCATACTGGGCCCATCTCCGTTGACCATTCTGATTTGATATTCCCATAGCCAATGGCTCCCAACATGATGCTGTCCCCGCCGTGGCTGCATCTCCTAGGGCTGATTGGAGATGGATCGGCGGTTACCCATCTTGCACCTGGGGCGGAGTACAGAAGGTCACCCAAGACATGCAGTTTAGTCTAAGCCCGATTAGGAGAAAACAAGTACACTGGGACTTGAGGCTGACATCTTGGCGGCCAACAAGGCATCCAGCAGTCGTAGAGCAATGGCTGTATAAGAATCCCCAGGCCGAAGCGGACATGGTCCCGAGCCACTCCACACTCAATATCGCCCTTCCTTGTTCCGTTTACTTCGTCTTGCTCGATCTGGAAACGTCTGTCCGCCACCGGTCACCCGCATCGGAGGTTACTTGCAGCTTTGCGGCCCAACCCGCGCACCGGCTCGCGCCAAACGAAGCTCTAATCAAGATGTCGTCAAGCCCGCCTGGCTCATCATCATCGTCACCAGAGGCCCCAGAGCGTCGCCGTTGCTGGGAATGCCTTCGTCGACGATTAGTCTGTGATGCGACACGGCCTGTGTGCAATAAGTGCCGGGTCGCGGGCATCGTGTGTCCAGGATTCGATGACAAGAAACCGCTGACTTGGCTCGCTCCTGGCAAGGTGACCTGTCGCACACGGCGCAAGAAGAACAACCCCACTACCGACAAGCCAGTGACTAAACCCAAGACCCCGAAGCAACCCAAGCAACCCAGGCGAAAGAACATTGAGCCCGAAGCGGATATTTTCAATGGCATTGAATGTCTTTTCCATGCTCCGTTGAGAACGGACGTTTGTGATGTGTATGATGCTGTGCAGTACTGTGAGTCTCCAATGGCGATCCCCTGAGAGTTGAATTGAGAATAGATTCATGTCGAAAAGATCTTCCAAGCCGTTGCTAATTTGAAACCAGACAACGCCGTCTTCTACCCTCACACTGCTGCAGGTCACAGAGGCGGCATAGCGAACGTTTTTGTGGACGCAATACCCATCAAGATCGTCCGTTACCTACCAACAGCCATTGCACACAATCTGGTCTCCATTGTCTTCCAACATCGGATGTGTGTACAGACACAGTGGAAAACCGACTGTCCCTCCGTCAAACATGCACAGGCCCGTTTGCACCACCATCGCGGACTTGCGATCCGTGCTCTAAACGAAGACATCGCCAATGAAAGGACTCAGAGCAGCGACGTTGTACTGACAGGTGTCATCCTTCTGCTCCAGTCAGAGGTACGTTATATATCGCTGTCTAAATTTTCTCACGTCCGTGCTAAGCGAGCTGTCTTACAGATCCAGTCATGCATCTCGCCAAATTGGAGACAGCACGTCAATGGACTCCTGGCAATGCTGGCTTGTCGTGGGGGTGCTATAGGGTGGATGAGAGAGGTTCCAATTCTCAAGGGGATTCTTCTATCCTTTCTGATGTATGTGACTGGTCGTCCCGCACTATCCTGTCAATGGAAAGCAAGAGCTAACTGTCCTCATAGAGTTGCAACGTTCGCAAACACTACCAGCCCGTCCCATGATCACGTCAGAATAGCGACCCACGAAGGGCTACTTATGCTTACCGACGAGCTGTATCCACTCGGTCTGCACCCCAACATGCCCTGTCCGATGGTTCTGTTCAAGGAAATCATTCGCATCAACCACGTTCGGGATGATGTGTCCAACGGGTTCATGAGCCGGGATTCTGCAAGGTCTGTTGCAGAGGACATCGTGAAGAATATCGAAGCCTTTGACGCCCGAACGTGGGAGGGATTCTACGAGAAGCATGAACACAATGAGCTGATCGGGCTCATGTTCCAGTCCGCAGTGGCGGTATTCTGCCTGTCAGCCTTGAAGAGCATATCAGTCTTGCAATCTTCAAGTCGCTTGAGAGTGCACAGCGACCGTCTCTACTCCCTCTTAGAAGAAGGGAAGAAATATCCAGTGCTTCAGAAGTCGGTACAGTGGCCATTGATAGTGGCAGGGATTGACGCTGGAGCCAGAGTGGATAAACGAGGATTGGTTGGGGACCTCTTCCTGGAGCAGAGCAAAGATGTTGGAACACCGTTGCCTATGCATGCGAAGGGGGTGATACGGAGCTTTTGGGACGGCGAGTTTACGAACTGGGACGCTTGTTTCGATAAGCCATACGCTTTTGTATCATAGAATCCGATGACCAGCATCATTGGCGGCCACACGGTTGGCCCAACTCTGGTGAATCTAAAACTTGACGAGGAAAACGTGCAATCAGTGAAAGAATGTGTCGATGAAAACTTCTCGCTGCATGAAGCGTATATGTACTTAGACTTAAACCCAATTCTAGGGGCTCTTCTGTAGCAAAAATACATGCCTAAGCATACTAGCAAGCAATATGTTCGAGACTATGGAAGTGGCTAAAAGGTGATAACAGATGAACGAAGACCGAAACGTCGAGTTCCTGTGGCATACCTTTCTAGCCTGCATAGATATGGTATTTTCAAGCCATCAGATGCAATATGCCTAATATCAAAACTTCTCACGAACCGTTAAGTTTTATGACGTCAAGGCTAGCGAATGCATTGGCTGTATACGAAGGGATATATGATCCAAGATAACGGAACTTCTAGGTACAAAGTTGTTGTGGATGTAAAGATCGGAAAGCAATTATTACATAAAGACCAGAGCAATCCTTTTCCGTTCTTACTCTGATTCAAAGCCAATCTGGGGCAATAAATGATTCCACGATACCATGACGTTTGTGACATTTTTGAAAGGTGTAACGTCGACGTCGCATACAGTGCCGGATTGAGGAAGTTCTCCCTCGTCAAAGTATTTTTGCATAGCCTTTGCAGTACAAACTGACGGCTGAGCTCTCCAACCATGCTGTTTAAGCCATGTTAGCGATTCTCTCCAACGAGCAAGGCAGGGTTTTATGGGGAATGGTTACTCACGCCGTAGCCATTGGACTTCAGCAGAACGCTGCCCTCAAAGCTGGCGGTTACATTCTCTGCCGATAGGTGTGAAGTTGAACCATCCAAAGAGTGTGTGAACACCAGTACTGGGTTCTTGGTTTTGATGTTGTTAAAGCCTCCCTCGTACCTTTCCTTGGGCTTAATCTTCCACTGGGCGCACTTCATCTGGCCTTTAATGAGCACAAGTCCGGTAGTGCGGCTGGAACTCGCAATCTTGTCGATTCCTGGCTGGAAGACTTCCAAGTCATCCGTGCGAAATCCGGCGTCAGCGCATTGGATGCCGGTCGCAGAGTCATCCCCACCACCCCCAGCATCCTCGCCTGTACCATCAGTCTCAACACCAAGCAGCTGAAGATATCCGAGCGCAATGCCGGTTTCGTTTCTTGCGAACAGATCATTGAGCCAGACTGTAAGCAAAGGCCAGGTCGTCGGGTCGTTGAGCTGTGGACGAACTGCCGCGGCTATCGCTATCCTGTCGATGGCTACAGATCCTGCAAGAATGGGACGCAACTTTGCTTCTTCCATGACCGAGTAGAATTCATCACGAAGAGTTTGCACTGTTTGATTGCCACCTGAAAATGGGCAGCTATCTCCAGAATCAAGACAGGTCTGAAAGATTGCTTCGAGGGTAGGGTCCGCATCCATGGCCCATTCGGAATTCCTGGAGAAAGGTGCATCAGTATCATATCGTGTCGTAATCGCTGAATAGATGTAATCACATACAGGCCGTAGTACCATTCGTGTGGGTTCACTACTCCATCAAGAACAACTTTGTCCATGCGGTCAGGGAACATCGCAGCCACTGTTGCGCCCAAAATTGTTCCATAGGAAGTTCCTATTGCCGTAACGTTAGCGCCAACGACACTTGGTTTTTTTGAACGGAAGCACCCTACCCCAATATCTCAGCATTTTGTCGTCATCAAGTGCGTCCACAATTTGCATCGCATCTCTAGCGGTATATGCTGTTGAAATACGGCTCCCAATTTCGCTAGTTTCAGGGTCAAGAGCACATGTGTTCGCCTCGACCCCGGCATACGCCCAATGGATTCCGACCATCGCTGGGTCCGAGTTATTACCCATGGGGCCTGGCGAAGAATTGACGATGCTCCTGATATTGGCACTCGGATAACATGAAAAAGTTGTGGTGTTTCCGACGCCTCTGATAATGGACTATTAGCTACTTTTACTTGGAATGTTTGTTCAACAAGCAACATCAATAGCATATCGAGATGGTGGAAGTTTCCTACCTCGGGTCCCAGGTAATGAGATCATGATTTCCTCCAGTAGTCCTTAGAAATCGTCAATAATCAAATCAACATATTGGCTTCCAATTCCTTACGCTTGGAGAAGATAGCTCCGTGAAGCAAGCCGGTCCCGCGCGGGATAACCCGGTCCACCAAAGTTGAACAGAATGCTCCCCTTTGAAGGCCCCTTGATAGCAGGGACTTTGAGCAATTCGAGCTCAAAGGGTTCACTTGAATTAGAACCGGTGTAGTCCAATGGGACAGTCAAATTTCCACATTGAACGGGGGCTTTGCTGTTCTGGCTCGGAATCCAGTCCGGACATGGTCCCCATTCGACTGTTTCGCTCCGTGCGTGATTCAAGACGGAGGCCGAAACAGGAGCTGCAGCAGCCAGAAGCAGCGTGAACAGGGAGTGTTCACGAAACATCATAAAATGCTTGATGCGAGGTCAATAAAGATGGAATTCGATGTTGCAATGGTGGTGTCTGGTTCACTACATTATAGTCGCAGTATTGTCGTTCTTGCAGATATATATACCTGAGTTTGAAATCTCTCGTTGCTAGCTTGCGCTGAAAAAACACCGCATGTCGTCACAACTCACCAGATCTGTCTGCCTACTCGCGAGATGTACAACAGCCAAAAACAGAAATTACTTGGAGAGCTGCGGCTGAGTTGAGCATGGAGGTGGAAGGTGACCTGGCAGACTGATTGGCGAATGGATCAGTGCCTGCTCCACAGTTTTTTTTCTCCAGCAAACGTGTACATTGTATTTCCTCTTTGGGGAAACATGAGCCACTTGGCTAGCGGCATGTCATATCTGAAATGACCAAATGCCAAGCTACTAACAAACCACGTCAAATGAAGCTGCAGATCCCAGGCGGCAGTGTTCTATGATAGAGGATAAATAATCGCGGCTTACGATGGGCATTACTTGGCACCGCGTCGAACCGCTCTGACGCTGATGTGAGCAGGCTATGCAGGCACAGAGTGCATAATGGGTTATGTCCTCTACGAAGACAGAATCCAAAGCAGAGCCCCCGTAGAGCATCAGCAATGTTTCTGCTTGCAGTCTCAGGGGCATACTATGTGCTTTGGCTGTAAAGCAGTCTCCCGGTTCGGCGCAATTACTTACGGGGCTCGGCCCGTAGCCAAATAGGATCGGGGCCGAGTGGGGCCGGTACGGCCCCGGATGAGATTAAGCCCAAGGGCCGAGGAATAGTTGACTGCTAGCTCCCGACGCCAGAGTTTCTTATTAGAATCTTGATATAGCTATGCGAACATACTGTCACTCCGCTTTTCATGTACTCATTTTCTTGTTTTTTCTTTTCTTAATTTGTTTAGTCTTTTACCTTTGTGTTACGGTCAGCTATCTAACAGTAGGGTCTGCTAACAGAAGTTAGGGATTAACGTTAAAATAGTACACTAGGGGCTGTAGTTATAGGTTGTAGGCTATAGTAGATCAGGTCTTCAGAAGCTAAGGTGATCAGTCTTAGACTTAATAAGTTATTTATAGTATAAATAAACTAAAAGTATCCTAAGGATAAATATAAAGTTAATTACTAAAGAGCTATAGAAACTTAACTATAAACTAAGCTTAGGTTATACTATATATAAGTCCTAAATAGTGTTCTTTATTTACTCCTAAGTAATTACTTAAGTATATAAAGTAATTATAATTAGTTAATATAACTAACTAATTATTAAGCGTTTCTCTTTATACTCTACTGATTATTCCTTATCTTATTATTATATAACTAGTTCTATAGTTCTTCTATTTTAAGTAAGTCTCTAATATTCCTATAATTCTATAGTATAAATACCTTACTTTAGCTACTTAACGCTTAGGTAAGTTAGTTAACTATTATCTATATATAATAGGTTATAATATTAGGTCTCTTCTCTAAAAGTTTTATTTTTAAAACTTAATATAAGTAGGTTATTAGTCTTAAGTTAGGGATCTATTAATTATATTTCTTATTTTATTTATAATACTAATATTATATTAGGTTATATTTAAAAATTAAATTCTATTTTTACTCTTTATTATTATAATTATATATTATATATTACTAAGTTTAGCTTTATTATTAATATATCCTATTTATATTATTATTCTTTTAAGAAGTATTATAAGCTACTCTTTAGGGGGGAAGTTTATAGTAAATATACTTATTTAAAGAGGTCTTATAATATTATAGTAAATACTATTTATATTTATAAGTTTTCTATATTATTAATATCTTATTATTTAGCTAATCCTTTATAGTAGATTATTTATTAAATAAAGCTATTTACTTAAAAAATACTAAAGTAGTTAAAGAGGAGGTGTTAAGGAAAAAGGCTACTACTTTATATACTATGTAAACTAAGTTAGATAAATCTATAGTGTAATTAGATTATTTATATAAGTAGAAAAGGATAGTATTTCAGAAAAGTTAAAAGGTTATAGAGGAGGAGCTAGTAATATCTCCTATATTAGAGGTTTAATTTATAAGTAATTTTAAAATAATAAACTTAGATATTATCTTAAATAACTAAAATCTTAGTATTCTAAATTTTTTATTAAGTAAGTTTTAGTTAATCTTTAGTATTCTTAGCTAAATAAATAGTTTTCTTTATTATAGTCTATCTACTTCTATTAGTAAGTAGATATATTTATAAGGGTACTTAATCTATTAATATTTTTATAATATAATTAGGATAGATATAATTAATATAGGTGTTATTTCTTATTTTTAATATTATTATTAGTATTATATAAGTTTATTAGTTATATTTATAATATTTTTAGCTAGTTCCTATATATTATCTTTATATCTATATCCTTTCTATTTAATAAAGTACTAAATTCCTTATAGTTCTTATATATAGTTAATAATTTATTTAACTTTATATTTTAGTTTATTATCTTCTATAATAATAAAGTTATTTATTTATAATCTTTAGAGTATTAGTTTAAGAAGTAAAATATAAAAGATTAAGTAATATTTTATTATATTAAAGAAGTTAAATTTAAAATTAACTAACAAAATTTATTTAAGAATTTTAAAAAGTTTAAGTTTTTTTATAATATAATTTATTATTTAGTTATTTAGTTTTAATATTTTATTATATAAAGTAGGTGTTATCTCCCTCTCTTAAAATTAATCACTTAATATTTTATTTATTACTAAAATATATTATTTATTTATATATAAATTTAAGTTCTTTATATATATTATCTTAGATATTCTTAATTTATTTAATTATAGTTATAGCTTTAATTACTACTAAGCTAAATAATAATTCTCTATATATAATTAGTTTAAATCTATAATTTAAGTAGAAGGGGGATTCTTTAGTATTTTCTCTTATTATATTATTATAAATAAACTAAGCTATTAGTAGAAGTATTATTTAGTTATCTTAGTTATAATTAATATAAATATAAAAATAAGTTTTAAAGATTTAGTTAATTTTTTCTATTTATTTATTAATTTATAAATAAAATATAGTAGATATTAATTATTTAATACTAAGTTATATTATAATTAATTCTTAGAATTTAGATATAAAGATCTTATCTCTATTTAATATAATTTCCTTAGGTATTCTATAATTAGTAATAATATACTTAAGAAATATATAAGTAAATTCTTTAGTATTACTTACTTCTTTATATAGGATAAAATAAATATATTTTATAAATCTATTTATAATAATAAGAATACTATTATAATAAACTCTTATAAGGGGTTTTTAAAACTTTAGTAGTTTAATAATAAAGTTAAGTAATATAAAGTACTAAGTAGTTTAAGGTATAAGTAAAAGTTATAATAATCTATAAAGTTAATATTAAGATAGTTTACTTTTTAAGTAGATTTTATAATCCTTAATTATTTTTGTAATATATTCTTTAGTAACTTTATCTCTATATTATTATTTAATTTATTTTTAAGTTTTTATAATTCCTTAATAACTATATATAAGTAATAAATAGAATTCTATAATAGTTTTATTATTTAAGATATTAATTAAACTAGTTATAGATTATCTAGCTATTATTAGGAGTTTAATTATTAATATAATATCTCTATTCTTATTATATTTAAGAAT
The DNA here is from genome assembly GCA_014705045.1 of Colletotrichum theobromicola. Lineage (NCBI taxonomy): Eukaryota > Fungi > Ascomycota > Sordariomycetes > Glomerellales > Glomerellaceae > Colletotrichum > Colletotrichum theobromicola. The sequence continues at coordinate 66,239 of JABGLZ010000441.1, read as the reverse complement.
TACTTAGGTTTCTTTTAGTATTAAAGTATTATAGTTTAGTTATTAACTTAAAGTATTAGCTTTATTATTTTTTAATCCTTTTTAATAGATAATTTAGAAATTAAATTCTAAGAGGAATTCTAATTATCTAATTTATTATTTATTAAATACCTTTAATATTATAAAGTATATTAAGTTCTTATAATTAATATATATAAGTATTTTATAGAGAGTTCTTAAGAGTTTAAGTCTCTATTCTTTAAAAACGTTTATAATTACTATAAGTTCTTTATTATAAATCTAATAATTAAGTTTTAGCTTATAGAGTTTATATAAAAAGAAGGTATATAAGTATAATTATCCTTTTATATCTTATTATAATAGTTATATTCTAAGGGTGAAGTTAGAAGTATTAGTCTTAACTTTAAACTAATTCTATAAATTAGAAATTATTAAAACTAATTTACTAGTAATATATTTTTTAATTTTCTTAAAAGTAATCTTTTAGGTTTTACCCTATTTAAAAAGTTAATCTTTATAGCTAAGATCTATAAGTAGTATATTAATCTTATTATAATACTTAATAAATTTCTAATAGAAGTTAATTAATTCTAAAAAACTTTAGATATTTTTAAAGCTCTTTAGTATAAGCTATTTTTTAATTATTTGAATTTTATTTTTAAATATATAAATATATCTAGGGGTAATAATAAATCTAAAGTACTTAACTTATTATATATAGAACTTACTTTTCTTAGGTTTAATTAATAGTTTAGTTTTTTAAAGTTCTTATAATATAAGATATATATATCCTTTATATTATTTAAGTATTAAGGAGAAAATAAAAATATTATTAAAATAGATAACTATAAAGATATCTATATATTTCTATAAGATATAGTTAATTATATTCTAAAATATTATAAGTATATTAATAAAACTAAAAGGTATTATAAAGTATTTAAAGTATTTTTTATATATTTAAAATATAATCTTCTATTCTTCTCTTTCTTTTATCCTTATAAAGTTATAAGCTCCCTTAAAGTTAAGTATTATAAACTAATTAATTTTATAGAGGAGTTATTATAGTTTATTAATAAATAATAATAAGTATTAATTCTTAATTATTATATTATTAAGTATATAATAATTAATATAAAGTTATATTTATTATTCTTTTTAAGTATAAATAAGATTAAGCTTCTTATTAGTAATATTAATTCTTTAATATATCTTTTTTTAAAGTTTTTTTTAAGATATTTATCTAAAACTTATATCTCTATTAAGTTAAGTTTATAGATTTTATTAAATTTTAGTTCTTATCTTTTTTAAGGGGTATTTTATAATTAAAGCTAGTATATTCTAATAGTTTAATCTTTAGTTCTTTTATAAAGAGTTTATTATATACTCTATACTCTTCTAAAATAAATAGAATTAGATCCTCTTTTTTATTAAGGTCTTTTATTATTATTAGTTATAATATACTTTCTTTTATTCTAAAGAAGTAAATATAGTATTTTACTATTTATTATTCAAGTATATTTAAAACTTAGGTTCTATAGGACTACTTAGGGATTATATTTTTATTATCTTATTAGAGTTAGCCTATTCTCTAATCTATTTATAAATTATTTTTCTTTAACTATAGTATTTTTAATATAAAGTTATATACTCTAATATTTATAATACTAAATTAGAGTTATTTATTTTAATTTAAGTAACTTATTATAAGGAGTATAATCTTATTTCTAAGAGTTCCTCCTTTATATTAGATTTATTCTCCTTTTATATTATTAACCTAATAGGGGTATTATTTTATATACTATAATATATATAACTTATTTATTATCTTTAATAATATAAAGTTTCCTTTTAATCTACTATTAATTAGTATAATTATTATTATATTATTAATTATTATTTATAATTATAAGTATATTTTCTAATTTAGGGATATTAGATATATAGACCTTATTATTCTTATCTATTTTAGTCTATTATTAATAAGTAAGTTTAGTTTTTTAACTACTCTAATTTTCTAAAGTATATAATTTATTTCCCCTATTATTATACCTTTATAAGGCTATTCTTATAGATTCTAAGTTATAATAGATTAGATCTATATTTTATAATTCTCTAAACTTAAGCTTTTTCTTAGTAGTATATAAGGTATTTATTATATCAGTATTTATCTTATTATATACCTTTATTATATATATATCTTATAGGGTATTTTAGGCTTAATATAAAGGTTATAAAGTTTCTATTAAACTTATATATCTCTTAGCTAGTGAGGATATATTCTTAGTATATATTCCTTATAAGTATATTATTATATTTATAGAAGTAGAAGTAATTCTTACATTTATCTCTTATATAAGCTCTATATTTATTAAAGAAGTATTAAACTTAGAAGAAGTATTAATATCCTAGGTCTATTATCTTAAAGTAAGGGTAGTTTTTAATATAGAGTTATAAAATATAGTCCTTTTACTATTCTACTCTAGGGATTCTAAAGAGTTTAATAGACTATTTATTAGTATATAGTTTAATCCTTTAGTAAGTAATTTATTCCTTTATATTATCCTTAGTTTCTTCCTCTAAGCTTATATTATTATTATTAGAGTTAATCCTAAAAGTAAGTTTAGTATAATATCTAGTATTCTATAAAGTAATATTAATTAGTAAATTAGAGTTATAAGGGATTCTATCTAAGTCAAAGCTAGGTTTTACTAAATCTTCCTATTTAGTATTATAAGTAGAGCTTCTTTCTCTAAACGTCTAAGTATTTATAAGTTTAAGTAATTATTATTCTTCTATTAAGTTATATTAGTAGTTTAGTTCTTTATTAAATTCTTCTTAGTTTTATTCTTTAAGTTCTTAGTTAATTTACTTAATTTAAGTGGGGTTTCTATATATATATTTTTATTATTCTAAGTATATAAGTATAGTACTAAGTTATCTTTCTTATATTAAGTTATAAGGTTTATCTTAAACTTATTCTAGGTAAGCTAATTTAGCTACTTATAAGTATATAATTCTTTATTTATTATTACTCTTAAGTACTTATTTATATATCTATTATAATACTATAGAAGTGCTAATAGGTATTAGTTACTATACTTATAATATCTTATTAAGTTATTCTAGAGATCTTCTAGTGATCTTATTATTACTCTAGTAGACTATAGTAAGGGTTTTAATTTTTATTTTAGAGATTATTATATTATAACTAGTGCGTCTATAATCTAGGTTATGAGGATAGTATCCTACACTTTCTTTATTACTTCTATAGGTAAGGTATTTATTATTATAGTATTTAGTCTATAATAGTGCTTTATAGGGTACTTTATTAGTTATACTAACCTACTTATTTTATTTAGGTATAAGTTATTAATTCTATTTCTTAGGTTAGTAGTATTCCTTAGTAATATATCCTTATTTATTATAGTTAAAATACTTAGGGGTTTAAGGTTTCTTTTAGTCCTTAGTAGCTATATTAAGGTCTATAGGTTTACTATACTATCTATAAGTAGTATTTTATTATATATTATTCTAATTATTATAAGGTTTATTATTATTCTACTAGTTATTAAATTTATTCTAAAGTTACTATTAATACTTATATTCTAAGTTTAGGTTTTATTACTTCTTTTCTTATTCTTTTTATTATTTATAGAAGTAGTTATTAATCTTAATAGTATATTTAATATAAGTAAAGAAGCTAAGAAGTATCTTTAGTTTAACTATCTTATCTTTAACTTTATTCTTAAGTCTTTAGTAGAAAGTGAAAACCTTACTTTTATTAGTTATATAGAGTTTAATAGTTAGTTTTCTAAATTCTATAATATAAAGTATAGTAGATTTAGTTTATTATAAATAGGATAGGTCTTACTTAACTTATCTTTATTTATTAAGGTTAAAGAAGAGAGATTCTAAAGTTTTAATATAGCTTATAAAGCTAAAAAAGATATTCTTTACTTTTTTATTATACTTCTTAATTAAGTTATTAAACTAGTTCTATTATAAAAACTTAAACTAAGTAAGAGCTTATTTTTAAAAGAAAATAGCTATATATATAATATATTTAGTATTATTCTAAAAAGTATTAATATAGAAAGTTTAATAGGTCTATATTTAAACTAAGTATTTTTTAAATTATCTTAAGATTTTATTAAAAATAAAAGGGGTATTAAATTTAAGGCGTTCTTATCCTTTAACTTATTATAGGGCACCCTAATAGGGTGCGGGGCTCACCACCCTAGGGTAACTCTAGCTATTTCAGCAGGAGGGGCCTACTTCTAGCTATTATTTAGCTGCTAAAAAGCAGGCTAAGATTTATTCCTTATTAAATATAGATCTTAATTATATTATTTAATAATCCTAACTACTATCCTATAATAATTCTAAATCTTCTACTTAAGTTATTATTATAATAATAATATAGTATATTAATAATTAAGTAGCTATTAGTAAGGGATTATTTATAGAGAATCTTATACTTATAATCCCTCTAAGAGAAGTATTACTAGCTTTAAGTTAGGCTCCTAAGGAAGTTATCCCCTAAGTGTCTAACTCTTTAAACCTTAGTAATAAAGCTATAAATATAAGTTATACGTTATAGTACTAAATTAATAAGTTAGAATACTAACTAAAACTAGAATAATAAGTTAATAAAAAGTTACTAAAGTAGTAAGAAAATATTAATCTCCTTATAGTAATTTATTTAAGAACACTTTAAAGTTTAAGATTAAAAATATTAAGATCTTAACTAATAAGTATATATTTTATTATTAAGATAATTAGATTACTAACTTAGAATAAGTTTATTTAGATACCCTTAAGAAGTTTAAGAAAGATTAACTATAAATCCTTAATAAGTTAGAATATATAGAATCTATATATTATACCTAATAATATTAATATATTTTAGATCTCCTACCTAAATAAGCTAAAGAGAGTATAAATTATTCTAAGTTTATAGAGTAGACTAAAACTCTCTTAAAAAATACTATTTTCTAAGAACTAAAGATTATATAAGATCTTATTAATATTAAGTAGAGGGAGAATTAAGACCCTATTAAGTTTAATAACTACTTATAATTATTAAAGTAGGAATTTATTTATTAATTAGAAAAAGAGTATATATATTCTTTTTATATAAAACTTATAGAAGAACTTTAGAATAATATATAGAAAACCTTAACTACTCTCTTATTAACTTATATTAAAATAGTTATTTTAGTTAACTAAATATAATAAGTTATAAGTAAGAATAAGAAGTATAAGAGTAATTCCTAAAACTATAATAAAACTTCTTTAAAATATTACTCTTTTTATTATAAATCTTAAAACTTTTAGAAATTACTAACTTCTATTTCTTCTAAGGAGAATTGAATTAGTAAGGATAATTAGCCTCTTAAGTATTATACTTATAGGAACTTAGATTATTTTTCTCTAAGATACTCTAAGAAAAGAAAAGAAATAGATAAGAAAGGGAAAAATTCCTCTACTATTTAAACTATAGAATCTACTTCCTTTTTAAAATTAGGAAAAGCTAAAACTCTAAAGTAGTTCTTTATATTTCCCTTAAGCCCTTATTAAGGACTACTTATTATTTCTATATCTTAATTTAAGTAAAGAAGTATTAAGAGATTATATAGATTTTTATAAACTTAAATATTATTACTAAATATAATTTAATTTCTCTTAAGTTTATTAAGATTTATAGATTAAATTAAGCTAAAATAACTATTTCTATTCTAAAAGTAGCTAATTACTTTTAAATCCCTACTTATAAAGTATATTAAGTCTTAGTTATAGTTATAAACTTATAAGGAGCTACTTATTCCTTTATCTAGCTATATATAGCTATTAATTAGGACCTTTAATTAGAAGGGAGCTTTATACTCCTCTTAATAATTATATTTTAAAATTTAAATATCTATTTAGGGGGTATAAAATACTATTAGTAGTTTTAAACTCTTTTATAAAAAACTTAAAAAGTTCTCTAAAAGTTTTAAGTTATAAAGAAAACTTAGTTTATAGTATATATTTATATAGTAGTAACGCTTCTTAAATTAATCCCTCTTTTAAATAAAGAAAATAAAAAAGAGGAGAAACCCTCCCTTAATATCTCTATTCCTCTAAAATTATTATTAGTTACTAATATTCTAAAATTATTAAAAGCTACTATTCTTCTTTTATAAAGATCCTATAATTATAAGATTAATATTATAAAAGGAAAAGATCCCCCTTAAGGACTAATTTACCCCCTTTCTCTAAAGGAATTAGAGATATTAAAAACTTATATTAATAAGAATTTATAAACTAATTGTATCTATATATTATAGAGTCCTATTAGTTCTCTAGTAATTTTTATCCCTAAAAAGAATAGAAGTTTATAGTTATATATTAATTATTAAGGTCTTAATAAAGTTATAGTTAAGAATTAATACTCTTTACTTTTAATTTTAGAGATCTTTAATTATATTACTAGCGTTTAATAGTTCTCTAAAATTAATATAAAGGAGGTATACTATAGAATATATATTACTAAAGAGGATAAATAGAAAACTACTTTTTATACTTAATATAAACTATATAAATACTTAGTTATACTTTTTAGCCTAATTAATACCCTTACTATATTTTAGAATTATATTAACTCTATATTTAAAAGTATTACTAATATTTTCTATATTATTTATTTAAATAATATCCTTATCTTCTCTAAGGATTAAGAGACTTATATAAAATATATTTTATAAGTTTTAAATTATATAAAAGAAACTTAGCTTTATATTAACCTTTCTAAATATTCTTTGTACTAAAAGAGTATAAATTTCTTTAAGTTTATATTATCCCCTAAAAGAATTTCTATAGCTTCTAACTAGGTTAAAGCTATTATATCCTAGCTAATTCCTAAGACTTACTATAATATATAAGTCTTCTTAGGATTCTATAACTTTTATTATAGGTTTATCTTAAGATACTTTTATATTATTAAGTCCCTTACTAAACTTTTAAAAAGTAGTAAAGAGGGTAAAAAACTAAGCTTTATCTATTTTAGCTAAATAGAACTAATTACTTTTAAATTACTATATTTAGCTTTCTAATATACTTTAGTTTTATAGTATTTTAATAGTAAAAAGCTAATAAGAATTAAGATAGATATATCTTAATTTATAACTTTAGGTATTCTATTTTAAAAGTATAAAGATAACTAATAGTATCTTATAGTATTTTAGTCTTAAAAGTTTAATAGAGCTAAACTAAATTAGTATATATTAGATTAAGAGATATATATTATTATAGAGTTTTTTAAGACTTAGTAATACTATATAGAAAGATCTAAGTATCCTATAGAAGTTCTAACTAATTACTAAAACTTAAGCTCTTTTATATTATAAACTTATATTATAGGGAGATAAGTTTATTAGTATATTTATCTAATACCCTATAACTTTATTATTTATTACTAATAAGGTAAAGCTAACCCTACTAATAAGCCCTCTAAATAGCCTAACTATTATAATAAAGGAGTCTTAAATCTTAACTTTTTATTAAGTATAACTAAAAAAGTTAATTTATTATAAAAGTCTTAGCTAAACTAAATTAAAGTAGAGAGTATATACTAAATCTAAGCTATAACCTAAATAAAAACCTAATATATAGCTAAGGATAAGAATATCTATAACCTCTAAATAACTCTAAGTTTAGAGGAGTCTATATATAAATTATAAAAAATAGATCCTTAATATTAAAAATAATATCTCTATATTATAGAAGAAAACCTACTAAAATACTAAAGTTTAAATACTAACTTTTTATAATATAAAAGTTAAATATTTATCCCTAATAAAATATCTATTTATATAGAGATTCTATCTTTTTACTATAATAACCCCTTATTAGGGTATTTTAGAAGAGATAAAATAATTAAATTAATCTAAAGAAAATTCTAATAGATAAATCTTAACTAAGATATTAGGGAATATATTAATAGTTATAAAGTATATAATATAACTAAAATAAAAAGATATAAACTTTATAGTAAATTATAACTTTTACTACTTCTAAAAAGACCTTTTAAAGAAATCTCTATAAATATAATTATTAGACTTCCTCTATTATAAGATAGCTAGAGATTATATAACTCTATTTTAGTAATTATAAACTAATTTACTAAGTTCTCTTTATTTTTTATTATTAGTACTATAATAACTATAATAGAATTAGTAGAATTTTTCTTTAAAAAGATAGAGTTATTCTATAGATCCCCTAAGGGAATTATTAGTAATTAAGGATTATTATTTATAAGCTAAATATAAGTAGATCTTTATTATTATAATAAGATTAAGAAGAAGCTATTAATAGCTTTTTACTTATAAATAGATAGTTAAATAGAAGTAATTAATAAAACTTTAGAATAATACTTTTAATACTTTATAAATAAATCCTAATTAAATTAGATTAAGTTACTTCTAACTACTATATATATATATAATAATATAAGAAACTTAATAACTAGTGAAGCTTTAGCTAAAGCTTTACTTAGGTATTATCTTAAGTTTTAATAAGATCTTAGGGATAAGATCTTAAATAAGGAGATATAAGGAGTATAAAACTACTTATAGAAACTAAATAAACTCTAAGAGAATATATAAAAATCCTAATAAGAATTAATAAAATCTTATTAGAAAGAATATAATAACTACTATAAAGAATAGAAGTTTAGTTAAAAATAACTAGTCTTACTTTTATTATAGAACTTATATTTTAAAGTAAGTAAAAAGAAGCTATCCCTACGTTTTATTAAACCTTTTAAGATCTTAAATTAAGTAAGAAAATAAATATATTATTTAGCTTTTTTAGATAAATATTTAAAACTATATAATATTTTTTTAGTTAATCTTTTAAAACTTTAGAAGAGTAATTAAAGGAGTAATCCCCTACTTATCTCTAATTTAGAAGAGGATAATATCTAATAGGAATTAGATTAGATTAAAAGCTATTAGGATATTAAGGATAGATATTTCTACTTAATTAAATAGATTAGATAGCTATTTAAATATAACTTCTAAGTTAATAAAAATAATATAAGTAATACTTAGAAAGCTTTATAATAATATAAGAAAATATAGAAAAAGTAGAAACTAAAAATATAAAAAGAATAAAGGAGTAAAAAGATTATTACTAAATAAAAATAAAACTTAGTTAAGAAAATAATAGGAACTTTATAAACTTCTTACTTTTCTTTTATTTATTAGGCTAAAGGTATAGATAACCCTTTTAAGTAGATTAAGGTTATAAAACTTAACTAAATAACTATTTATATCCCTCTATATCCTAATAAAAAGAACTAAACTAAACTAGTAGAACCTAAGAACCTAAAACTTCTTACTAAGTAAGGCTTTATAAAAGAGGACTACTAATTAAGACCTCTAAATAATATATAATCTCCTTTAAAATAGTAATAATATATAGGTTAGTAACTAAATAAGGAGTATACTTATAGAAAGTATAATAAAAGCTAATATAAACTACTTAGTGCTTAAAGATATTCTAGGTAATATAACTAATATCTCTAGTAATAAGGTAGGGGTTAGCCTAATATTCCTTAAAATTAAATTAGTTTAAGTTTAGAAAAAATTATAGTAAATCTATAGAGAATTAGTAATACTTACTATATCTCCTATATTAGTATAAGGATAGAGACCCTAAATAGACCTAAACTAATAATAAGCTAATTAGTAGTAATTATTAAAGAGAGAAATATATTTATATTAGAAATATTACTAAAGAGTTAATAATTTCCTTAAGAAAGAGTTAAAAAAGGAAACTATACTTTAAGTATCTTCTTTAAAATTATAAAACTAAACTTTTAGTAATAAGTAATATTAAGGGTAGAAAAAATCTCCTAAAGTCTCTTGATAAAGTTACTTAATATTACTTTAACTATATTAAAATTAGGAATATAGAGTAACTTCTTTATTTCACCTATAATAAAGATAATATCTTAGTAATTACTTAGGATATTAAGGGTATACTAAATATCTATTTATTAGTAATATATTTCTAAAACGTTTAAGAAAAGTAGGTTTATAGTAATATAGAGAGAACTTTACTTATAGTATTACTTATAATATATATTTTTATTTAGAATAAAGAAATACTCTATTATAAGTAGCTTATCCCTAAGGCTTTTCCTTTTTTTATATACTTTTATAGTAGTATAGATATAGTAAAAATATAGCTATATATTAAAGTAGACTTAATATTTTAGCTTATTTAGGACTTATTTAGGACCTAGGGGTAAAAGACTTCTACTACTATAAGGATTTCTACTTAAGTAGTTTAAAAGAGGATTATTTAAAGGAGAACTATTTAAATAAACTAATTAGTTATCTTCTATAGGTTTATTAATATTACTATTTAAAGCTAAATCTTTAGATAAACTAGAGGAGATTAAGATAGAAGGGCTAGGGGAATAATTACCTTCTAGAGACTTTACTAGCTAGGGAGAGCCTATAAGTATAATATTATTACTAGAAATATTATCCTAAATAATAGTTAAAACCCCCTTAAAACGTTTAGGAAAAGTAGTATACTATTTAATTATAAAGTATATACTTACTATAAAGAGCTTTATTTAAGTTTTTAGAGTTTTAGTTAATATACTCCTTAATAGTATTATAAGCTAATTAGTCTTAATATTTTATTAGATTTTAACTAAAAATATTAAGAAACTTAACTTATATTATACTTATAAAGTAACTAATAAATATTTTTAGCTCTTCTTTATAATAATATTTAGAACCTAGAGAATTAGGGTAGATATTAGGATAATAATTAGGTAAACCTATCTTAAATAACTAATAAGCTACTAAATAAGAAAGTGCTAGGCTAGATAGAATATACTTATCCTCTTTATCCTTAAAAATGCTCACTAAAGCCTCTAAGTTAACTACTTTAAATTATTATTATTAGTTAAGAAAAATATATCTTATTATTATACTTATTATATTTAAAGTGTTATTAATTAGATTAATAATAATCTTAACGCTAGATTAGTTATTAAACTTTAATCTTTTAATAGAGGGAATAAAGTAATTAGTAATATAATAAGAGTAATAAATAAGTAAACCTATTAACTTAATAGGAATTAAACTATATAAATTAATACTATATTATAGGGAGCTACTATATCTTAGTAAAGCTATATTAATATAATATAGAAAGTATAGATATATAGACTTTATTCCCTTTAGTATTATTAGTATTAAATTATTTCTTAAAGACTAAAGAAAAGTAATAGTTTTAAGAAAAGATTATATAGGGATTACTAATATAATATAAGAGATTAGTTATTTTTTTTTAAAAAAAATAGAAAATCTATAGTAGAAAGAAGTAATTTTGAATTTTAGAGTAAATAAAGTATATAGACTATAGGTATACTACTCTAATTTTTCTAATTAGATAGTTAGTAAGAAGGGTAAGTAGGGTGACTACACTCCCCCTAAAAGTAGGCTAACCCCCTTAAAATAAGCTAAAACTTATTCTAAAGCTAGGGGTAGCCCTATAGAAGTAGGATAATTATTATAGAGTACCCTAATAAAGTATAGGGCTCACTACCCTAGGGTAATTCTAGCTATTTTAGTAGGAGAGGCCTACTTCTAGCTACTATTTAGCCGCTAAAAGGCAGGCTAAGATTCAGTCCTTATTAAATATAGACCCTAACTGCGTTATTTAATAATCCTAACTACTATCCTATAATATAACTAGAGTAGAAATAATATTAGTAGTAGCTTAAAAAGTATTAACTTCTTTCTTAAGTTCTTAGGTCTTATATACTTATTCCTAAAGTTCTTTAAGAATAGTAGTATTCTAGTTAAATATATTATATATTTCTTTAAAATCCTTATTAGTTTTACTAAGCTATTATTTAAGTTCTTTAGTATTATCTTTATTATCTAAGTTATTTTTTATTTTCTAACCTCTAAGTTCTTACTTTAGATTCTTAAAAGCTTATTTCTTAGAAGTAGATAAAGATCTAAAGGTAGGAGACTTAATAAAAGTATAAAAAGATATTTTATATTATTTAGTAGGTATTAATAGTTAACTTACTAAATAGGAGTAATTAAAATATTATAATTAGCTATTTAATAGTAAAGTTTACTAATAGAAGTTAGGGATTAATATTAAAATAGTATATTAGGGGCTATAGTTATAGGTTATAAGCTATAGTAAATTAGGTCTTTAGAAGCTAAAGTGATTAGTTTTAGACTTGATAAGTTATTTATAGTATAAGTAAGCTAAAAGTATTTTAAGGATAAATATAAAGTTAATTACTAAAAAGCTATAGAAACCTAACTATAAGCTAAGCTTAGGTTATACTATATATAAGTCCTAAATAGTATTCTTTATTTATTCCTAGGTAATTACTTAGGTATATAAAGTAATTATAATTAGTTAGTATAACTAACTAATTACTAAGCGCTTCTCTCTATGCTTTACTAATTATTCCTTATCTTATTATTATATAATTAGTTCTATAGTTCTTCTATTCTAAGTAAGTCTCTAATATTCCTATAATTCTATAGTATAAATACCTTACCTTAGCCGCCTAACGCCCAGGTGGGTTAGTTAACTGTTATCTATATATAATAGGTTATAACACTTACTTAGAAATAGAAGAACTATAGTATAGGTTATATAGAGATAAGATAACGATTATATTAGATTAATATAATCTAATACGACTTAGGGGCTAAACAATTATTCTAGATTAAAATAATCTAAATTAACCTAAGGTATAAAGGAATATATTCAGAATTAGACTTATATATAGAATAATTTAAGCTTAGCTTAAGGTTATACTTCTATAGCTCTTTAGTAATTAACTTTATATTTATCCTTAGGATACTTTTAGCTTATTTATACTACAAAATAACTTATTAAGTCTAAGACTAATTACCTTAGCTTCTGAAGACTAATCTACAATAGCCTACAACCTACGACCTAGGACTATAATATGAAACCTGTTTACTAACCGTTAATCCCCAACTTCTGTTAGCAGACCCTACTGTTGGATAGCTGACTGTAATATATAAAATCTGTAACTTTAATTTTTAGTTTATTTTTAAATATAGTACTTACTATTTTATTTTAGTTTCAAAATTTGTGTTTTTAGCGATTTTG
>JABGLZ010000441.1:0-52970 GCA_014705045.1 Colletotrichum theobromicola | reverse complement strand
TGTGTGTGTGTGTGTGTGTGTGTGTGTGTGTATGTTATTTTACGCCGGTGCGTCCCTATTGTGTCTGGGAAAAGGGCGTCCAGCATTCATGTATACTACGCCTATCGAAAAGCAAGAAAATAAAACAATAACCAAAAAAATACATGAAGCCAGAGATCAAGTGAATATACATCGCGCGGAGAAGTAAGTGTCAAACGCTAGGGATAACTTTGCCACGTTCTCGTCCACATGCAATACGGCTCGAAAGTTGTTTGCTTAATCCGTTCTTGCAATCACCTCATCCGTTGCAGATATGTGGTTGGTTCCGTGTTTCGTGATACTAAATCCAGCTGAATCGCGTACGTCTGAAGATCTTCGAGCAAGACCTGAAAAGGCTGAGGTATTTCCGTGCTAGGGCGACCGTCGATATTTTCCCCCCACGGCCATGTCTGCTGAGCGGATAAGTTGCGACGCATTAATCTTTGTCCAAAGTGCCTAGTACCAAACTTTCCATTAACGAATAGCTTCCGAAATTCAAAGTGATACGACACACAGACATCATTCACATTTGGCGTGAACCTTATCCGATCTAAGCGCTCAATTGATTGGCGGGAACTCTGATCGCCATGTGCCGTGTCTCTTCGCGCTAATCACGGCAAGCCTAGATCGACTTCCGACCTTTGTTGCCTAAGGGATACCCATGCTTCCGTGGTTTCCGTCGATGGGTTGAGAAGCAATCAAAAGACCTCATAAGCGCAACATCATCACTGGGCAGCAAAACCGCGCACTTGTTACCCTCCAGAAGCCGATCCAGAAGCTCCATTTGTTGCTCATCTTGATCAGTTCATTACCACATGAACAAGTCGGAATAAACGAGCCGATAGTGATCGCTATAATGGTCGCCGCTGGCCTCGAACCAGGGATGTCTTCATTGGCATCCCCGGATTTGCTTCAGCTTTTCCCTGAGTGCGCGGTAAGGTTACGTTTAGTTGACATTGTCTGCCCACTGGCGGCTGGAAGTAGACTATGCAACTAGAGCCCCAGAAACTAAGTCTTTCGTTCGATGCTAAGTTTACTAGGGTCGCTGCATTTCCGATGCTGTGGCTTCATCGCCGATGTCGGGGTCTTCAATTCCTTTTCTTTGCTCTGCATCACAGTTTCCCACTGCTATTGAATGCGCATTCCAAAACTGCAATGTTATCAATGGCTTGAGTGAGTACCCTATCTAAGATATCGCACTGTTTCAATAGGATACGGAATGATACTGCAGTAGTTTCGGGTCCGTTAACAAGATTACTAACACAAATTGTTACAGAAACGCAGAGAATTCTGTCTGGTGTTTGCGATTTACCAGTTCGGGATAAGGGTACCTCCGCGACTGCGAGTGCTGTTGCTGGCGCGCTTGTCGCCATTGTAAGCGTTGGAATCCGCGAATACTCACAGCTCTCGCGGTTCGATTACAGCATAGGACTTGATGACTATGCTCTAATATTTACCATGGTCTGTTGTTTCTACAAAAATCGTCAACCTCATCTTGCTAACTGCTACGTGTTGTGGCAGGCAATGTCTGTTCCTATGAGTGTAGTTGTTGTCATTAGTAAGTGTTCTTATTATCGTTTGCACTAAGCTACCTTTAACTAATAGGCCGTTCTAGCTGTCCAGTCAGGACTTGGGAAAGATATATACACACTTACGCCGGATCAGATTAATGAGTTTTTCAAAGTTGGTAAAGCTCTCTTTCACCCCTCTCAACTGCTAATTTGCGGTAGCTCTTCTACATAGGCGAACACTTCTATGCGTTCACAGTCCTGTTTGCGAAAACTAACTTCCTCTTTTTCTACCTTCGTCTTTTTTCCGAAGAGCGGTTCCGGAAACTGACATGGGGTGTCATTTGGGCTTGTATCGTCTCAGCAGTTTGCTTCTTCGTTGCCACCATGTTTCAGTGCTGGCCAATTAGCTACACGTGGACCCGATGGGACGGGGAACACCATGGCCGCTGCCACGATATCAACCTCCAGACTTGGGCCCACGCGAGTGTAAACATCACCTTGGATGTAATCGTAGTGAGCATGCCGATCTCTCAAATATTGAGGCTGAATTGGCGGTGGAGGCAAAAGATCGGCGCCGGAATGATGTTCGCTGTCGCACTTTTGTAGGTTCAAACGATGAAGAAACCCACTGCACAAGAATAATCACTAATGTTTTGCAGAATCACTCTCGTGTCTGTCTTTCGTCTCAGCACCATCAACGACTTCATGAAAACATCTAATCCTACATGTAAGTTTCATGTTTCGAGAGGAACCTCTCATCACATCAGATATTGATCCCAAAATAACAGGGGACATTGTTCCAATTTCGAACTGGTCGTTTGTTGAGTTGAACGGCTTCATTTTCTGCTCCTGTATGCCCGCTTTCCGTGACTACTTCCGACGGATGTTCCGCCGTAGGAGACGAACCATGGTGGAACCCGTGTTTCCTAATGGAGGTGTCATACGGACTGTTGGAAATGCCAACGTTCGGCGTCGCAATAGACTTCATGAGCTCGTGTCTATCGATAGCGATGAAAACGAGTCAGAACATCAACTGGAAGACATTGGTCAAAGAGATCCAGCGGTTGGGCGACTGTCTACTGGCGTTGCTACGCCCGTTGGTACACCTGATGCTCGTTTCGATGGAACAATACCAGCTCAAGACGGGGCTTCTTCGGACGAAATCACGGCTGTCCAAACGCAGCCAGAAGAGATGGACCTGGCGGACTTGAAGCATCTCGCGACTTTGGTGTCTGCTGGTGGAGAAGAGTAGCACGGACAAAGTTGCTACACATAAAAGTTTCTAGACGCTTTTTACGCGCTTTGTGATTTGCTTGGCGTCTGACAAACGCTCGAATAAAATGAATATTTCAGCAGAAATATGTTAGGAGAGGTGCGATGACGTGAAGCCAAACGCTCCACCAATTCGCAGGCGGCAGATCACGGACACAGACTGGAAATTTCCATTGAGCTTTGCTCCGCGCGGCCATACATGGCCTTGGCGGACTGTGGTAGCTTCCAAGGGCTTATGGACTTTGGTTGGCGGCCTTGGCTTAGGGCACATACCTTCGGGATAAGATGGTCAGCTTACTTCGTTTAATCCGAAAGTAGGCCAGCCTCCGCCAGTGCTCTAGTGCACTTAGTCCGTAACTCCGATAGTAAGTGATTGCGCCTTACATCGCAAGTCCGATCACCAACAGCTTGGTGGTCTTGGAAGACAAACTACAGCTATGAAGGATTCATGAGCCTGCCTGCTCAGCCACCCATTCGCGCGATTGTAAAAGCATGCGTGATGAGGATGATGATGATCAACACTTGGCAGAGGCCATGACGAAGCCCCAAAATTACTCGTCTCATGTTAGAGATATCCATCTGAGCGAAAAGTCTTGGCTTAACTGAAGGGCTTTTGAATCAGCCTTGGCAATATTTGACATATAAGAGACGTGTCTTGCTAGTTAGGTTGCTGCAATGATTGAATGAAATAATTCAAAACTGTACTTGAAAATCAACATACACACAACGATGAAGCCAGTCTCCTTTGCCCCCATTTTACTGTTCAGTAGCATCGTTACTGGAAGTCCTCTCAACGACACAGTCTATGATTATGTTGTCGTAGGCTCGGGACCTGGAGGTGGCACTTTGGCGTAAGATTCTCATCCACTTTGCCTCCGACTGCTAACACTGCTCAGCGCAAGCCTTGCTCGCGAGGGTCATTCGGTCTTCCTCATTGAGGCTGGAGGCAATATGGGCGACGCCAACCTTCAGCAGATCCCTGGCTTGTAAGTCTCTAGACTCCTCAGGATATGTAGTTCCATGCTCATGGCCCTACTTCGCAGGGCGGATGTCAACTCGGAACACCCTGAGATGTCTTGGCAATTCTTTGTGTCTCACTACCAGGATGAAACTCAAGCCCGCCGCGATCGATATTTCACCTACCGTCTTGCAAATGGCACTCTTTGGTACGGCATCGATGCTCCTGAGGGCGCAACCCCGTAAGTCATGCGCAGTACCGATGTTAGGATAAATACTAATCATAAGTTCAGACTAGGTATCTACTATCCCAGAGGAGCTACTGTTGGGGGCTCTGCTATAGCGAATGCTATGAATGTGGTCCTGCCTCCCGACAGCGACTGGAACCACTTTGCCGAGGTTGCAGGGGATGAGTCTTGGGGGCCTGAAAACATGAAGTCAATGTTTGTCGAGCTTGAGAGAAATACCTACGTACCGGACGGGACCCCGGGGCACGGCTTTGATGGATACATTTCGGTAAAAGAATCCCTATCTCCCGCCACGAATCTGAAATTGACGGGCCTCAGACGAACCGGAACAACATTTCGTATATTGTCGATCGCCCGGGTGTCCTTCGGGTGGTTCAGAATGCCGTTTCCCAGACCGAGGGCAGAGAAGCACCGGATTCCGCAGAGGTCATAGAGTTGATGGAAAGGGATCTAAACCGCCCGGACAGCAATCGCTACGAGACTCCTGGCTTGTATCAGATACCCTTACATGTCGACGAGAACCGCCGCAGAAGCAGCCCTTGGAACTACATCAGCGACACTTTGGCTTCGAGGAGCGACGATGGGACGCCACGATTCCCTCTGACTTTGAGTACTCATAGCCTTGCGACTCGAATTCTGACGAAGAAGTCTGGGTCTGGCTTGAAAGCCTATGGGGTAGAGTATATGGTCGGAGAAGGTCTTTATGAGGCCGACCGACGATACGACCCCTCCGTCGAGCCCCAATTACGCACCGTGAGAGCCAAGAAAGAAGTAATTATCTCAGGTGGTGCATTTAATACTCCTCAAATTCTCAAGCTCAGTGGGATTGGACCTCGACAAGAGTTGGAGAAATTCGGCATCCCTGTTGTTGTTGACCTGCCTGCCGTTGTAAGCACTGACATCTCGTCCGTGTAAGAAGTTCCTGCACACTAACGAATTTCCCAGGGAGAGTTCCTGCAGGACAACTACGAGGCGGGTATCAACGTTCGGTCAAACATTGCCTGGGAGAACAGTCCCTTCGTGGGATGCACGCCTAGCAGTCCAGAGACCGACCCCTGCCTTGCACAATGGGAGGCGGGTTACGGAGCATATGGCGAGGCCGCTGCCCCCATCTTCATGCTGTACCGCACCAACCACTCCAGGAATGCAGATTCAGACCTGATCATCTTCGGCGCGGCCGGTGGCGTGTTTGATGGCCACTATCCTGGGTTCAGCGAGATCGCTTGGCCGCCATCATCCTTCTTCTGGGCTGTCGTTAAGATGCAAAACGGCAACCCAACAGGCACCGTGAGGCTTCGATCGGCTAACCCCCGAGAGGCCCCAGAGATCAACTTCAACTTCTATCAGGAGGACGCCGATGTCGATATTGCTGCTCTTTCCGAGGGCTTGAATCATCTCATGTCCATTATGAACGCCACCGGAGAGCCGTACCAGCCCTTTGAGGTCATAGATCCCCCCGCGGATCGTTCACTTGAGCAACACATCCGAGATCATACTTGGAGTCATCATGCCGCTGGCAGCTGCAGAATGGGTAAGGACAGCGCAGACAGCTGTGTCGATTCGAAATTCCGAGTCCATGGCGTTCAGGGACTTAGAGTTGTCGACGGCTCAGTCTTCCCCAGAGTGCCTGGCGGGTTTCCGGTTGGCGCTACATACGCTGCCAGTCGGAAGGCATTCCATGATATCATTAGCAATGTAAACCATTGATGATCTAGTCGGCATGGAGATGGCTGAGTGGTAGCGTCGGAACAGCGATGGTGTTGCGTTTTCGATGCTGGTATACTTAGGTCTTACTTTTTCCTTTATCGTCGGTTAGGCCACGGACAGGTGGAGAAGAGTCGACATAAACACATGATCGTATGCAATTAGACCGCCTATGTTTCCTGTGCTAGGGTGACTACTTTTCCTGTGTTTCACTTACCATCGTCTTGTCTTCGTCCCCGTCGTCGTTCTTGTCTTCATCCCTCTCCTTATTGTTCTCATCATTTTCGTTATTATCGTCGTTATTATTCAATATCGTCTTTAATAGGCGATATTAACTACACAGGTAGGAAATGTAGCTGCTATATCACAGGAAAATGGTGAGATCTCGATGCAATATGTTTTCCTCTGTTTTCATAGATATTTGAGTAGGCGTGTCCACGATATACTACCTTTTACGGGCAGTGACTGTCATTATTAACTGCGACTCGGCAAGTTTTATTGCGGAAATTCCGGTCCCTATATCGAAGCTCTCTTCCAGCTTCTGAATGGAATACGCCTGAAAACTGCCAAGATCAATAGTTATTGCAGCCGGTGAAACGGAGAATGAATAGGAGTAGTCTAGGGCCGCCTTGGCATCCATTCGCCCGGCGTGGATCACCGAGTAGCCGGTAAACGCCGCGCATGAGTCAGGATATTCCCGAATAGCAACCACAAATTGATGATAAACTGTCGGCGTTAACAGATATTCAGTTCGGAACTGTCTATTCGAGCCCGAGACTGGCATTAAAACCTTACCGCACAAGATTATCGTATGACCAAAACTTGTTTTGATGAGATAGGCCGTTTAGACGAAATAATTACCCAACGTTCGGGATTGTAAGGTTACAGGCTGTCCAGCACGTTGTAGAAATTGTTTGGCCCAATTTACTTCCAAGAGCTATTTCCTTTCGAGCTTATTCGTCCGTCGAGGACAAGTTTCTGCAGAACGTCCTTCAGATCTTGAGATTTAAGGAGGCATATGACAAACACGTCTTATCCATGTAGTCTCCGGAATCCCTCGTACCTCTGTGATTTCGATTTACTTGGCTAAATTGCATCAGAATCTTCAAGCCATTTCTGAAGGCCAGATGGCCAAATGCTTTCATAAAGACATCCTAAATGGTTTGGTTCATCATCCCACGAGATTGCGTGATAGCGGGGGGACATCGCGCATTGGTGGGGCCAATCCTGAAGAACGATCCAACATTGGAGTGACAAGAGCTCGAATCAATTGCGTCTTCCGAGCGCTTCATCGCCGACTCCACTGTAGAGTTCTAGAGTGTCGGATAAAAGGCATGAGGCCGCAATGGCTGGCTCGAGGTGTTCTGCATGCGGCCTCTTTGCTTCACACGCTCTGACTGGATAGTCCCTGGTTCTCATAGCCCACTACGTTATCATACAGAGCCGGTCACGATGGCCGACGAGAAAGAGATCCAGCCTTCGGTGACAAGCCCCCAAAAGGATAAGATTGTAAGCAAGAAGAACGCGGATGTCACCTTGCGGCTCCTTGAGCAACACGGCGATGACTTTGGTCCACTTACCCCTGAAGCGGAGAAGAAGCTGCGTCGGAAGTTGTACTTGCGTATCATGACACTTCTTTCTGCTATCAACATCATGCTTTTCGTAAGTCATCTTCACGACATCGAAGCTGCACTTGATACTGATTGTGTCCTGTCTTCCTTTTCTTAGGTCGACAAGTCAACACTGGGATATGCTGCCATCTTGGGTCTCTTTGAGGAGACTGGGATTAGGCAAGCGCAGTACAACAATCTCAACACGATGTTCTATGTTGGTATGGAGACCTGCTCAAGTCGCTCGTAACTCATGCTCACTCTTCACAGGTTACCTGGCATTTCAGTGGCCCGGACACTACCTAATGCAACGATTGCCTTTCGGCAAATACGTTGCAATCACCGTCTTCGTTTGGTCTGTGATCATCTTCCTCCACTGTGTCGCTACCCGATACGCTGGACTAGTGGTGATGAGACTCGCTCTCGGTGCTGCAGAGGCCGTCATCGTCCCCGCAATGGAAGTCACCATCGGCATGTTCTTCAATCGACATGAACAGTCTTTTCTACAGCCCGTCCTCTGGATCACCTGTCAAGCAGCTCCTATCGTGACTGGTTTCATCTCCTACGGCCTGCTGTGGAGCACTGGCCCGGTCCTACCCTGGAAGCTTCTTCATATCGTTACCGGCGGCCTGACTCTCTTACTCGCCGTCTGGGTGTGGATCGACTACCCCAGCAACCCTGCCGAGGCGCGTTTCCTCACTCTCGAAGAAAAGGTTCAGGTCATCCGCCGCGTACACAAAGCTCAGCAAAGCTCTATTGAGCAGAAGCATTTCAAAAAGGAGCAGTTCATCGAGACGATGAAGGATCCCGTGTCATGGCTCTTTGCGCTGCAGTCGTTCACACTCATGTATTCGAACAACCTCAACTACGGGCAGAAGAACCTCATCACCACTTCCATTGGCATCAAACCCCTCGGGTCTACTCTCATCGCCGCAGCAGGTGGTGCTTTTGGGGTGGCATGCTGTATCGTTGCTACTCTGGCGTTGCGTAGATGGCCAAGCAACTTGGCTCTACACGGAACCGTGTGGTGTATGCCCGCTGTTGCAGGAGGTATTGCGATGACCACGGTCGACTGGGAGCAGAAGATTGGGCTTCTCGGGTGTCTTATCTTAGCAGCATCGACCTATGGCGTCACATACATCATCGCCTTGGGCTGGACCACGTCGACAGCCGCTGGGTACACTAAAAAGCTGACGCGCAATGTCATGTTCATGCTGGGATACAGCGTCGGAAACCTCGTGTCCCCACAGATCTGGATTCCCAGCAATGCGCCAAGGTTCTACGGTGCATGGGTATCTATGATCACGGTCAGCTGGGTAGGCACGCCAGTCATTTTGTGGATCATCCGCTTCATCTTGGCAAGGAGGAATGCGGAGAGGAGGGAGTATATTGCCTCTTTGAGTGATGATGAGCGGGAGGGCTACGTGGAGCAGGTGGATGAGAACGGGGAGGTTGTCAGGGTGAAGGTCGACATTGCGGTTTTGGATCTGACGGACCTGCAGAACAAGCAGTTCATCTACCCCATCTAGGAGCTTGGCAAAGTTTGAAGGTGCATCTGAAGTTCAAAAGGCAATCCCGGTCGCTGTATGGGAACATCACACATGAGAGAACTCGTTCTACTCCCGACCGGTTCAATGAGCATGGCTCCATAGGTAGTGTTTGCTAGATTGATAGTCAGCCTAGTTATAATGACAAACAAATGACAGCTTGGGATCTTTCTCATTATCGAATTGCTCATATGTTGGAGACTTATGTGAAGAAGGGGGCCGGGATCAGGAGTATCCTGAGCCGGGCGGTTACCCACGTATGCTCGTCTGAAAGCTTGCCACCAAACGCCCCTCTTCAGCTTCCGCGGATTCTGGCACTACCCACAATAGTTGACCTCATCACATGCGAAGCGAGTCGGCACCAGTCTTGAATGCGCTCAGCGAACGAAAGCGTTGCGATAGCCATTGCTGGTATCAGACGTCCGCGGGTGATGAGGGGCAGGAGTGGCGGATGCAGGACTTCCAGTGTGATGCGACATAGGCAAGACTAGAGAAGTGGGAATTTGGGCTACATGGCCACTCAAATGAAAAACATTAGCGACGTTGATGAGGCTTATTATCAAGGCGCCGTCGTCCCAATTATCCCCGTAGACAGCCAACTATCCGTGTGGGTGGGACGCTGTGTTTGGAAATTCGCGGCGTGCAAAGCGCTAGCGAACTTTCCTATCTCAGAGTCGACTTTCCTATTTGACATCAAAAAGGCAAGTCGGGAGCCAAGATTCTCCGTCAGCGACCCGGAAACTTGCTGTTTTGGACCAGAGACCAAGGGAGGCTGGCCTTAATGATGGAGAACTGACTCGGATAGGCAACTTTCCTATCCTGGACATCCGAGATTGGAAAGTTTTGATGCAGGATCGGTCGTAGAACGCGGGGATTGCGGGGAGCATGTGGGGGATGTCCCTGCGAAACCACATCCCTTAGTTTCTAGACCCTGCTTGAGCCGCTGTCTGCGTCAGTAAACGGCACTTAATTGATGAGATTGGAAAGCCGTCGACAGGATAGGCAAGTGAATACTCCAAGAAGGCAAGTTTTCGTCCTTCTGGATATCTTCGCCGGCGCTAGACGTCCAGATCAGAGTGCGAGATGTCGTTAATGCCCCCTGATGATTCCGCGGATTGCTACCTCGCCTCAAAGACAGCACTATGATACATCGAGGTAATCCCGCGTGAGTTCTTAACCCTGTTGGGAAGTCAGCTGGTCTAGAGGCCGCTTTGAACTGTCTATTTCAATGCTCGCCCTCTCTTCTTGTGACAAACTTGCCCTTTCCCTCCTCAGCATCCTTCTTCACCTTTCCTCTTTTTCCAAATACAACACGGCCGTCATCCTGTACAAACTGACCCAAGAGCCGTCCATCATGTATTCAGTGCTCGTGCCCTCGGCGGCATTGGTGCTCGCTGTTCTCTACCTCATCGTATATCCCATCGTGGAATACTTCCGCGACCCCAAGAGGCTTCGACGCTACCCTGCCTTCAAGCTCCTAGCTGGTCTTACAAATCTCGTATTCATGCGAGAGGCCTCTCTAGGGTTCCGGTCAAAGACGCTCTACGACAAGCACAAGAAGCACCCTGTGCTACGTATCGGACCCAACTCCCTCTCGTACGGAACCGTCGATGCCATCAAGGACATCTATGGTCACGGAACAAAGTGTCTCAAAGGAGAATTCTATGAGACACTGTCCGGAACCCACTTCCACTTGGCAGACGTTGTCGACAAGGCCGAACATGCTCGAAAGCGCAAGGTCCTATCGGCCGCGTATGCCCTCAAGAATCTGGAAAGTTGGGAGTACAAGGTCGCTGACAAGGCCGAACGATTCATCCGTGGCGCCGACAAGGCTTGTACCAAGCCCTTGAAAGGAGGATTGCGTCCAGATTCTCAGGATCTCACTTTCGATTACCGTGCCTGGACCAACTTCTTTACACTCGATGCTATCGCCGACATTGGCTTGAGCGAGCGTCTCGGCTTCCTCGATCAAGGCCATGATCTAGTCTGTGCTGAGCGTTTGGATGGCAGTGTTCACAATGTCAACTTCCGCGCTTGTCTGCACTCCACAGCCCTTGCCCAATCTATCACGGTCTGGTCTGCTGAGTGGTACAAGTTCAACCAAAGACTGACGTCCTTCCTGTCCCCAACCTTCCGGAAGTGGTGGGGCCTTAATAAGGGTTGGGACGGTATTGTCTACCACCGAGCTACCCAGCGCCTGAAGCGGTATCAGGCAGGCGAAAAGCTGTCCGACTTCTTCCAAGCTCTGATGGAAGACAAGAATGGAACGCCAAACGGTCTCGACTGGGGTGAAATCGTCGCCGAAGTATCCATTATGATGAACGCGGGTTCTGACACGACAGCCATTGCGATGAACAACGTCATGTACTGGCTGTTGAAGAACCCAAGATGTATGGCAAAGTTGCGGGAAGAAATCGACGCGGTTCTCGATCCGGATGAGATCGTGGCGCCGTACGATAAGATCAAGCATTTGCCTTATCTGCGCGCTTGCCTGGACGAGTCCCTTCGTATCGTGCCGCCGACCACCTTTGGCCTACCTCGTCGAACACCTCCTGAGGGCGCTTACGTCCTTGGAGATTTCATTCCGGGAGACACAACAGTTTCTATCTCGGCATTTATCGTCCATAGGGACCCCAAGATCTTCCCCGAGCCCGAGTCGTATATCCCGGAACGATGGCTTGGAGATAAGGGCAAAGACCTGCAGCCATACTTTGTCAGCTTCAGTGCGGGAGCGCGTGGTTGTATTGGTCGGAACATCAGCTACCTCGAACAGACTGTGCTGCTCGCAAGTGTGCTACACAGATATGAGTTCGCCCTACCATACCCCGAATGGGAGCCGGAAAGGCGGGAGGCCATGAACCTGATGCCTAACGCAATGCCACTGAAGGTATGGCGCCGGGAGATCAAGTCGGAAGAGTGATTTCGGTAACTACCTCATGGGACGGGGCATGATTGGAACGACTAGACGACAAAGCGGTTCAGCATGGGTTAGACGGGTCGCACAGACAGTGTGATGGGGAGATGGCATAGATTGACTTTAGAATGGTGGGATTTGAAATCTGGATGATTATAGATATTATTTACAAGGAAAACATCAGCTCACATCCGTCCCATCTCTCAGTTCATGAGCCTTCGGCGTCGCGCGCCCGGGCATTGGCGTTCAACATGCCGGCAATAGGCATGGATGGGGGAGAGGGCGAGTCCTCCTCCCAGCCCCAAGCCTCTCTAAGTTGAGCTCGTCTGAAAGAAGGCAAATCAGTCAGCGATTCAGGTTCCCAGTTCATAGTGTAATCGGGCTGAATAGGGGAGCTCACGCTGCGTGAGTAGGCCATCCTAGCCTTCTATCGGTTTTTAGGAGGATTCTGTACAACTCCTCTTGTTCTTTCCGGTCGGTAAAACGATCGCCTGCCATTGCAATAGCTATACACCCGTTGCTATTGGCCATCTATTAGAACCTCATCTTTGGTTCAGTGTGGGGCCGGTGGGAGACTTACACATGAGCCGGTGCGGTTCGTTCGTTCGCCTGCGTCCAAAGCATCGTTAGCTGCAAATATCCTCGATTTAGAGCATCCCAGCAGAATTATACACTTACCACTGCAAGCCCGCATATCACTCGGACAGTTTGCTTCAGTTCTTCCTCCATCATTCGGAAAGCAGTTCCGAGCCTTGGAACCTTGGGATTATGTGCAATCAACAACATACGCGACAGGTGATAATGTTGCAACCCCGTGACCGCAGCATCTGTAATGTATTGTTCTTCCGGAAGGAATATGCCGGTGTCCTGGTTCGCCCACATGGGTTGGAAGTACCACGGCTTGTCCCTCCACCAGTCCTCCAGCTCTTGCTTCAACTCGGCATATGACCTTCCGTGATGGTTTTCTTGGCCGTAACAGTGACTGAGACACGCCGCGCATATTCCTATGACCTTGTTGGCGTAGAAACAGTCCGCTTCGATTTCGTCAGCGTCGTTGCGCTCCAATATTCTTCGGATACTCGGAAAGAAGTTCGGATGCACGGGCCGAGTGTGGACGAAAGCCATGTAAATCTCCTGCCGGAGCGCCAGCCAGAATGCAGAAAGGCGAAGACTACTGAAGTCGGCGGCATTCGCCTGGGCGGCTAGAAGAATCCTAGTACCCATCAAATGAGATTCTAGTGTCATGGAACCGATGTCAACCTCTTCTGTGAACCGAAGGATGACCACTGCCGCAAGTAAGTTATCATCAACTACTGCAGTCGATGAAGACAAGGCCGGAATCAATGACCGGAGACATCTTTGGTGGTATCTATCAGCAATAACGGCATCAACGCCCATCGTACGACTCAGCCTCTTTGCTGCAGCCGAAAACATGGCATTCAACAAAGTTGGACAATGCACCGCGCGTTTGGGGACTACTCTGGCAAAGTGTCTTCCGCTGTCGCACATGTCAAAAAGCGGCGCCAGGCTGTCGACAAAGTATCGGTACAAGAAGGCCTCTTGGCGGTCTCGTAGAGGCCAAAGAGGTGTTTCGACGTAGGTTCGGTCATGGGGAGTCAGAGTGTCGTCGAAATTTGGTTCAATTGGTTCGAGAGCGAGATGGAAGTTTGGAAAATCCAAGGTGATGTCGGTCCCGAGATCGAGGCGCTCCCATGGGATCACAATGGAGGAGGTGGTTGTATTTGCGTTCGAGTTTGGTGTCTCAGCGTGAGCTTGTAGCCTTGGTGAGCGATTAACCGTCTCTGAAGTCGTCGAGTTTGTCGATCGTCTCGGTCGAGTTGGTCGTTGCCTTCTGTCTGCGCCGCGTAAATCTCCGTGGGATCCTTGGGTGTTTAGACCCGAATTCCGGGAGCTCAACTCCGGCACTGGTGAGGCCGGCGCCGAGAGCAAAGCCAGGTAATCCGGGGACTCAGCCCGACGTGGCGCTCCGAGATACACATTGTTCTGTCCGTCACCTTCACCATTTGGGGCGCTAGAGGCGTGGATGTTGACAACATCTTCTGTCTCGTCGACGAAGCTGAATGATCGATTCGAAGTCCGGACCCAAGTCTGATTGTTGGCGAAAGTGTACTCGCTTCGGGCAGCCCCTGTCCCTCTTTCCGGCTGGACGCTTTTGTGGAAAGTCTCTGTTTTAGCTCGGTTGCTCTTTTGATGGTGGTCACTTCAAGGCCGCGGTTGTTTACGAACCTGGGGTTTAGCGTGTGCCTGAACCGGACAGAGTAGCCACGCGTACATTCAACGCCAGACTTGCGGCAATTTGAACATGTCGAACGATTGGAATCACCTGGCCTGGGTTAACAAGGTCCCGAACGATCAAGGCAATTTTCTCCGGGGTTGAGGAAGAGGGGGGACCTTGGAAGTCGTCCCAGGGAGGTCGGTTCGGATCCTGGTTGACTGGCACGGCAAGATGACAGACAATGAACATCGCACCAAGGGTTCGCTTACATTTCAGATGCCTAGTACGCAGAACCAATCAAAGGGTTAGATAACACGGTCTTCAGTAGCACGAAAGATGCCAATCTTGAGTAACTCGGAGATGATGGGCACATAGACAGGGCTTGAGGGCGTGGATGCGCGGCTAGGGAGGAAGAGGCGCAGGGACAATCTCCATCCCACCGGTTGATATACCACCGGATTCAACTCACCTTAGTCTGCAAATCTAACACATTGAAAATGTCAGCAAACAGGTATTAAACGGCGTGTTGAACCTCAGCTGGCTCTTTAAGGCAATTATGCAAGAGATTTCATGCAGTCTCAGAGAAGGGCCGAGATACGCCAAGGGGGAAAAAATTGCAGACGGCGATGAAAAGGGAAAGAAAAGACAGAGAAGGAAAGACTCACATTACACGGATTCGTCCGGGTCTGGATACGGCTCATGTTCTGGGCCCGCCGGGTACTAGAGGCATCCTGCATCTCGTAGATGCGCCGACGTGCGGATGCACCGTACTAAGGCAGTGACGTATAAGAGCCGGTGGGCAGAGGTTTGCTACTGGATGGCGACGTGGGATTCATGGGGGAGGAGCAGAGACACAAGAGACAATTGTGTGTGGTAAGGTAAACTGGTTTGGTGGTGGAGGCGAGACGTGTGATGCGGCCGTGTCCGCCCCGGCGAAGTCTGCGGTTCTTGGTTTATGACAAACGCTGGAATTGCTCTCTTCGGAGGTGTTGTAGGGGCCGGTTGACTGGATCCGGCCCAAGCGGGCAAGTCTTGGGTAACAGGGCGAATTGGCGCGCGAATGTTGGGCCTTTGGGGGGCCGGTAAGAAAAAAACAAGGGAGACAGTGGATTGAAAGGGGTCAAATAGGAAACGCGAGGGAATTAGCACATAAGTTGCCTAATCCTCGTTAAAACGGCAACTTTCCCCGCACGCCATGCGTCCACCGCTAAACCGACAAACTCCACCGGCGCCGCTCTAAGCTCGTGGCGATTTGCTGACGCATCGACCCCGGGGGATGCATATGCGTCCCTGAACTTGGCCAAGAATCCCGCGGTTTATAAACTTGATGGCCGCCAGCGACGGTCTAGGTTGTCAAAGACAAAGTCTGGGGAAATCTGGGGTGAAGGGGCCTGACTCGGCCGGTCTGGACTGGATATTGGAGAAGTGCCGGCGTGGGCGGGCTGCGCTTGTCATTTGGGTTTCCTGTGATTGGCTCGTAGGATCAAATCGCCATCCTCTTCCCCGGATTTCACATCAAATGGCTGAAATGCATCGTCTCATTAGGGTCATTATCACCGAACACGATGTCTTGCTGGCGCGATGTAAGATAAGGTACGCGACCAAGCTACCATTCAGCTGGGTTGTCGATGCTCATCGAACACGCGCTAAGAACGAAGACTTACGCATGACCACTCTCAGATGCAACTGTACTATCGAACTTCTTCAACGATATAAGACGTTGATTTACCCCAGATTCTGACGAAACTTTGCTCCACACAGGCCTGCGATCACCAGATCGAAGAACCACCTTGTCTCATATCCCGTTCAGGTCCACCTTCTACTTGCTCTTTGGAACATTGTTATCAGTCTACCCTGGCATCCTCAAATCCGAGATGGACACCAAAGACCTCAAAGACTCTGTCCAGCACAAGGAGTCTGTGCTTGACAAACTCTCTTCCGAAGCTCGACTTCCACTAGAGGAACTTGACTCAATAGAACAAACCGAAACTGGCAAGTTTTCGTGGCTAGTGTCCATCACTGCGGCCATTGGCGGCATGCTCTTTGGTTACGACACTGGCATCATCTCTGCTGTTTTGGTCTACATTAGTCAAGATCTTGGACACGCCCTCAGCTCGTCTGAAAAAGAGCTCATCACCTCCATCACTTCTGGCGGGGCCTTCATTGGCGCCATCTTTGCTGGAGCTACAGCGGATCGCTTCGGACGAAAGATTGCCATCTATGTTGGTTGCTTCCTATTCACCGCCGGGGCTATTGTCCAAGCCGCATCGTTTTCCCTGGCAGTTATGACAGTAGGCCGCCTCGTGGTTGGCTTCGGCGTCGGTTCTGCAGCTATGATCATCCCCATGTAAGCCTCGCAATCACCCTACATAACAAACGACGCGAAAATAAACGTGGACTGATCATCACTACCCAGGTACATTGCAGAGTTGTCTCCGGCCAAATACAGGGGCCGCATGATTGGTCTCGACAACATGTGCATCACGGGTGGACAGCTGGTAAGCTATGGCGTCGGTGCCGGCTTTGCGCACGTACAGGGCGGGTGGCGGTACATGGTTGGGGGAGGCGCGATTCCAGCCATCATCCTTGCCTGTCTACTGCCCTTCTGCCCAGAGTCCCCCAGACAGCTCATCTATCACGGTAAGTCTGAGGAGGCCGAGAAAGTCATTCGAAAAATCTTCCCGAACGGGACGGAGGAGCAGGTCCAGATGAAGGTTCGACACATCACATTCCACGTCGAGGAGGCGAAGAACATGAACGCCGGCAAGTCACAGTGGTGGGTGCTCAAGCAGCTGTACGTGATTCCCGCGAACCTTCGCGCCTTGATCTCGGCCTGTGGTTTGATGGCCATCAGCCAGCTAAGCGGCTTCAACTCCCTCATGTATTATTCCCCGCTCATATTTTCTCTTGTGGGATTCGACAACCCCGTTGCCGTCGGAACCATCATCGCTGGAACCAACTTCATCTTCACTCTTGTCAATCTTTTGCTCGTTGACAGGGTCGGCCGGAGGAGAATCTTGCTCTGTACAGTGCAGTTCATGGGGCTATTCTTGATCGTTGCGGCGGTGGCTTTCAAATGGATTCCGATCAATCACGACTTATCCCTCGGAGACGGAGCCACGGTGGGGCCGCCGGCTATCATTGTGCTCGTGAGCATGGTATTTTTTGTCGGCTTCTACTCGTCGGGTATCGGCAACACGGCGTGGCTAAGCAGTGAGTTCTTCCCGATGGAGGTGCGTGCCATGGGCACGATGATGCTTACAATGTCCTGCTGGGGCTCCAACATCATTGTGGCATCCACGTTCCTGACGCAGATGGAGAACACTACGCCCTCGGGTGCGTTCGGGTTCTATGCAGCCATCTGCGTGCTCGGATGGGTCTCCATTTACTTCTGCTATCCCGAGGTGAAGAACATGACGCTCGAGGACATCCGTGAGGTCTTCAACCACGGGTTCGGTGTGAAGCGCGCGAGGCAGCTGCAGAGGCAGATGAAGGCCGACAGAAAGATGGGATTGGTTTCGACTGAAGATGCCAAGCTGTAGGTGGGTAGGGCTGAGAGAGTTCAGATTCGCAGACGTACGGGTGAGGGATGGCGGGGCGAACCCGGCTTTCGTGTGTTTGGGGGAGGTTTGGAGGGCGCTGCGTAGAGCCCGACGGTGCTCTGTGTATAAGCTTAAACCTGGGCAAGATGCAAAAAAGATCATCCACTTACCGCTGCCAATGTCTTCAGACGAAATCGAACTGTATCAGTTTATCGTTCTGTTGCGAGAAATACGACGAGAATTCGAGCGACAGGCTGTGGGCTTTGGTGACGTCCTCGCCATGATATCGAGATGTTGCAGAGAGTTTCTCTAGAGACAGGGAGACGATGGATAACTCAATAACACGGGGGTGTTCCTCGGAATATTTACCTTCACCCCCACTATTCCGCTATCCCGTTCGGCCTCCGCTCGCCGTGGTCTTCGCCGTCGACTCGGGTTCGAACTCGGGTTGGTAAATCTGTCGTGCCGTGAACCTATTTTCTGCGCTACGGCAGATCTTCCGATGCAAAGAGGTCATCTCATTGGAGACCGTGTGCCTTGGTCTCCGGTTTACCAGTGTCCATTCTTACGGCACGTAGCTTAAACACGCGCTGTGAGAGAGTCGAAACAGGGACTGACCTGGGTCGGCTCACAGGCGAGAATTACTTCCGCGGGAATGCTTACCACGTGTAGTAAGGCGACCTGCCTAATCGGGACATCCGCGTCAAGACCGCCTGCCGTTGTTTAGGCGTACATGCTTAGAGTGTGAGACGGCTTCTTACTGGAGTCCGACTGGGGACGAGGCTCTGTGAGTGGTAACGAAGGTCCAGATTTCGACATTTCGTTTGTCGGTGTTTTATTTGTCCACATTAAAAATCTCATGTCGTGATCGTGTTATGGGGCGGGAGAATACATTTTTAGCGCGTTGTAGCCGACGGTCGCTTCGACGAACAGAAGACGCCAAACTATCTCGGGAGTGCCCGACGAGGTTGGTTCCTAGTAGTTAGATCTCTTCAGTCATGAAACCGCCCGTTCGAGAAGCTGGTGGAAGGTGCTAAGGCGTGCATCTAGCACTAAGGTAGGCGTTACTAATTAGGCAGTGTTGGGGCACAACCAAGATATGCTGTTGATGCACAAGTCACCCCAAAGTTAAGTCGCAAATAGGTGCATCTACAGATTCTTTGCAGTGATCTTCTTCAATACCCACCTAAGATATGGCAGTGTCTTGACAACAGCATTGGTTATTTACCGCCATCACAATAAAACAACATTGCTATCGCTGGTCAGAGTACGCTTTCCCCTGACTTTTCTACAGATCCTCGTCCAGTCACCAGATTGAACCCCTAGCATCCTTAGCAGCATCCAAATGTCAGAACACGCAGAATAGTGAACGCCGCCGACATCACCAAGCCTCCATATGGCAATAGTAGATATGTTGATAAATCTACGACTAACGAGGTTCTTAAAGCAGCGACTAGCACGATGGGCCTGAGTGACCATCAGATTTGAGATGAGATTGGATGAGGATCTTCTTTGCGAACTACACGAGAGCACAAGCATGTGGATGTTACGACCCGTCATGCAGAGTAACAGTTGACCGACCCACTTAGGCATCAGGCGGCTAGGACAGGACCTTTATACTACAGGATCATGGGAATAATAGGGATGTACTTAAAATATAGAAGAACTAAGATATAGGTTATATAACGATAAGGAGTAAGTATAAATAAGGGATCTATAATAAGCGCTTAGTGGGTATAATAATAAGCGCTTATCCTACTTTAGAATAAGCGTTTATAATAATATAAGAAATAGTATTTAGGAACAGTAGAATTAGTTAGATAAGAAACCTATATATAGTATAATCCTAAGCTTAGTTTATAGTTAAACTTCTATAGCTCTTTAGTAATTAACTTTATACTTATCTTTAGGATATTTTTAGCTTATTTATATTATAAATAACTTATTAAGTCTAAAACTAATTACTTTAGTTTTTAAAGACTAATCTATAATAACTTATAACCTATAACTTAAGAATATAATATAAAACCTATTTACTATACGTTAATCCCTAACTTCTATTAATAGACCCTACTATTAAATAGCTAACTATAATACTTTAATTACTCCTATTTAGTAAGTTAACTATTAACGCTTACTAAATAGTATAAATAAAATATCTTCTTATACTTCTATTAAGTCCCCTACCCCTAAATCCTCTTCTACTTTAGGAGGGTAACCCCCCTAGAATCTAACCTAGGAACTTAAGAACTAGAATATAAAAAATAAAAATAAAACTAATAAAGAAAATAAGACTAAAGAACTCTAATAATAGTTTATAAAAACTAATAATAATTTTAAAGAGATATAATAAATATTTAATAAGAATTTAGTAGTTCTTATAGAACTCTAGATATATACTAAGTAAGCTTATACTTTAGAAGAAGAAGTATAAACCCTATAAGCTACTATTAATACTATTATAGCCCCCCTAAAAGAATAAGACTATCTTAAACTTATACTACTAATTCTTTTTAATAAGAACCCTAAGAAACTTAAAAGATACTTAATATAAGTCTATATATACTATACTTTCTATAATAATAGCTTTAGAAATAAAATAGAATAAGTAATCTATACTACTACTTTTCTATAGAAAAAAGCTCTAATATAATTTAAACCCCTCTAGAGTAAATAGTTAAGTAAAACCTTAGACTAATATAGCTAAGAAGTTAAAAATATCTTCTATAACTTTATAGGCTATAAAAGAGCCCTATAATCTATATTCTAAGAACCTAATAAGACCTAATAAGCCTAAAGAGAACTAAAACTACTATATTAAACTAAATTAGCCTCTACTTATATAGCTAAGTTCTACTAAATTATCTCTATACTTAACCTTATAAAAGAAAATAAAGTTAAAACCTTCTACTTAAGACTTAAGGGATATATAAAGGATAAACTTAATAAAGTAGATAAACTACCTAACTTCTTTAATTATATTAAGTATACTATTACATAAGATAACTAACGCTATAAGAGAGAGTAGAAATAATACTAAGAGGCTAATATAAGCTATAAGTACTAATAGTAACTTAGAATAAGTAACTAGATATACTACTATAACCTACTATATAATAATAACTAACTTTATAATAACTATAGCATATAATAAAGTATAGCCTATAGATATTATAATAGACCTATAGATCTTAGTATTACTACTAAAAATAATAATAATAAGAAGCTATAAAACCCTAAATACTATAACTATAATAAATAAGGATATATTACTAAAGAATACTAATAACCTAAGAAATAAAAATAGTAACTTATACCTAAATAGAATAAGTAAGTCAGTATAATAACTAAAACACCCCATATATCCCTATTATAGACCAGATACTATAATAATAACTACCTCACACACTAGAGTAATAAAGAAGCCTCAGCATACTACCCCTAAAACCCTAATAAAGGAAGATCAGAATATAATAATCTAATTAAATAAAGAAACTAATAAGAAGAAATTATAAAATAAAATAAAACCCTTACTATAGCCTACTAGAATAATAATAAGATTACCTAAAAAACCCCTAAATAACTTAATAAAATATTATAAGTATAGTAACTAGCACCTATCAGCACTCCCCTAATACTATAATAAGCACACAAATAAGCACTTAAGAGCAATAACAAATAAAGAATTATATATCTATAAAACGCTAAACTAGCTTACTTAGATTAAATCTAAGATAAACCCTATAACCTAATATAGGAAAGATAACTTAGTACTATACTTATACACTTAGAATAATAAAAGTATATATATAGAAACCCCACTTAAATTAAGTAAATTAACTAAGAACTTAAAGAATAAAACTAAGAAGAATCTAATAAAAAACTAAACTACTAATATAACCTAATAGAAGAATAATAACTACTTAAACTTATAAATACTTAGACTTTTAGAGAAAGAGAAAGTTTACCCTATAACTTAAATAAACTTTATAATATTACTTAATAATATACTTAAGTAGAAATTACCTATAAGTTCACCCCTAATATAAATAACTTTAGCTCTAAAGAGGAAAATAATAAAAAAGAAAAAAGAACGTAATAAATATTAAAATACTAAAAAGTTAACCTATCTTAGGATAAATAGTAGTAATACTTCTATAGGACCTTAGTATCCCTATAGGATAAAGATTATATCCTATAGTTATATATAGAGGACTATTTAGCCCTTTATACCTAATACTAAAGCTATTAAACCTTTTTCTAGCTATAATACCTCTTTAATAAATATAAAGAATATATAAGAGATAAGCATAAGTATTAGTTCTATCTATAAAGATATAATAAAAACCTTATTATAGAAATCTATATTATAACTATAATAATAGAATAGATAATAATACTATTTAAAGAAAACTTTATAGTCTTCAGACTAAACCCCTAGTTCCCTATAAGATACTAATATAATAATAATATATAATAAGATAAATACTAATAAAATAAATACTAGATATATTATTAAAATAAAGTATACGCCTAGAGAATTATAAAACATAGATCTAATCCACTATAACTCAGAATCCATAAGAACAGCCTTATAAAGATATAATAATAGGGGAAATAAATTATATACCTTAAGAAATTAGAGTAGTTAAAAAACTAAACTCACCTACTAATAATAGACTAAAATAAGTAAGAATAATAAAGTCTATATATCTAGTATCCCTAGACTAAAAGGTGTACTTATAACTATAAATAATAATTAATAATATAATAGTAATTATATTAATTAATAATAAATTAAAAAGGAACTTTATATTATTAAGGATAGTAAATAAGTTATAAATATTATAATATATAAAATAACACCCTTACTAACTTAATAATATAAAAGGAGAATAAGTCTAATATAAAAGAGGAACTATTAGAAATAAAACTACACCCCTTATAATAAGTTACTTAGATCAAAATAAATAACTCTAACTTAATATTATAGATATTAGAGTATATAACTTTATATTAAGAATATTATAATTAAAGAAAAATAACCTATAGATAGATTAGAGAACTAGCTAACTCTAATAAAATAATAAAAATATAATCCCTAAGTAGCCCTATAGAACCTAAACCTTAAATATACTTAAATAATAAATAGCAAAATACTATATTTACTTCTTTAAAATAAAGGAAAATATATTATAACTAATAATAATAAAGGACCTTAATAAAAAGGAGGATCTAATTCTATCTATCCTAAAAGAATATAGAGTATATAATAAACTCTTTATAAAAGAACTAGAAACTAAACTACTAGAATATACTAACTTTAATTATAAAATACCCCTTAAAAAAGGATAAAAACTAAGATTTAATAAAATCTATAGACTTAACTTAATAGAAATATAAGTACTTAATAAGTATCTTAAAGAAAACCTTAAAAAAGGATATATTAGAAAATTAATATTACTAATAGGAAGCTTAATCCTATTTATACTAAAAAAGAATAGTAAACTATAACTTTATATTAACTATTATATACTTAATAATATAATAATTAAAAATTAATACTTACTACTACTTATTAATAAACTATAATAACTCCTCTATAAAGTTAACTAGTTTATAGCACTTAACCTTAAGAGAACTTATAACTTTATAAAAATAAAAGAAAGAGAAGAGTAGAAGACTATATTCTAAATATATAAAGGATATTTTAAGTACTTTATAATACTTTTTAGTCTTACTAATATACCTATAATATTTTAAAATATAATTAATTATATTCTATAAAAATATATAAATATCTTTAAAGTTATTTACCTTAATAATATCCTTATCTTCTCCCTAATACTAAAATAATATAAAAAATATATATACCTTATATTATAAGAACTTTAAAAAGCTAAACTACTAATTAAACCTAAGAAAAGTAAGTTTTATATATAATAAGTTAAATACCTTAGATTCACTATTACCCCTAAATATATTTATATATCTAAAGATAAAGTTAAGATAATTAAAGAATAACTTATACTAAAAAGCCTTAAAAATATCTAAAGTTTCTTAGAACTAATTAATTTCTATTAGAAATTTATTAAGTATTATAATAAGATTAATATACTACTTATAGATCTTAGCTATAAGAATTAACCCTTTAAATAGACTAAAACCTAGGAAACTACTTTTAAGAAAATTAAAAAATATATTACTAATAAACCTATCTTAATAATTCCTAACTTATAGAATTAATTTAAAATTAAAACTAATACTTCTAACTTCACCCTTAGAGCTTAACTATTATAGTGAGATATAAAAAGATAACTATATCTATATACTTTCTTCTTATATAAACTCTATAGACTAAAACTGAACTACTAGATTTATAATAAAGAACTTATAGTAATTATAAAAACTTTTAAAAAATAGAGACCTAAACTCTTAGGAATAGTTTATAAAATACTTATATATATAGATTATAAGAACCTAATATACTTTATAATATTAAAAATACTTAATAAATAATAAATTAGATAGTTAGAATTCCTCTTAGAATTTAACTTCTAAATTATCTATTAGAAGGGATCAGAAAATAATAAAACTAATACTTTAAGCTAATAACTAGACTATAATATCCTAATACTAAAAGAAACCTAAGTAATTCTTAAATATAATAAGAATAGAGATATTATATTAGTAACTAAACTCTTAATAATAGCTAAATAATCTATAATTAGTCTAATTAATATTCTAAATAATAAAGTTATTATAGAATTCTATTTACTACCTATATATAGTTACTAAGGAATTATAAAAACCTAAAAATAACTTAAATAATAATATAAAGATAAAGTTATTAGAGAATATATTATAAAAATAATTAAAAATTATAAAGTTTACTTAAAAAGTAAACTATTTTAATATTAACTTTATAGATTATTATAACCTTTACTTATACCTTAAACTACTTAATACTCTATATTACTTAACTTTATTATTAAACTATTAAAGTCTTAAGAACCCCTTATAGAAGTCTATTATAATAGTATTCTTATTATTATAAATAGACTTATATAATATACTTACTTTATCTTATATAAAAAAATAAGTAATACTAAAGAATTTACTTATATATTCTTTAAATATATTATTACTAATTATAAAATACTTAAGGAAATTATATTAAATAGAGATAAGATCTTTATATCTAAATTCTAAAAGTTAATTATAGTATAGCTTAATATTAAATAATTAATATCTATTATATTTTACGTATAAACTAATAGATAAATAAAAAAAATTAACTAAATCCTTAAAATATACCTCTACACTTATATTAATTATAACTAAGATAACTAAGTAATACTCCTACTAATAGCTTAGTTTACTTATAATAGTATAGTAAGAGAAAATACTAAGGAATCCCCTTTCTATCTTAACTATAGATTTAAACTAATAGTATATAGAAAACTATTATCTAGCTTAATAGTAATTAAAGCTATAGCTATAATTAAATAAATTAAAGATATCTAATATAATATATATAAAGAACTTAAATTTATATATAAATAAATAACACACTTCAGTAATAAATAAAGGATTAAAGGACTAACCTTAAGAGAGGGAGATAATACCTACTTTATATAGTAAAATATTAAAACTAAATAATTAAATAATAAATTAAACTATAAAAAACTTAAACCCTTTAAAATTCTTAAATAAGTCTTACTAGTTAATTTTAAACTTAACTTACTTAATATAATAAAATATTATCTAATCTTTTATATTTTACTTCTTAAATTAATATCTTAAAGATTAAAAATAAATAACCTTATTATTATAAAAGATAATAAACTAAAATATAAAGTTAAATAAATTATTAATTATATATAAGAATTATAAAGAATTTAATATCTTATTAAATAGAAAGGGTATAAATATAAAGATAATATATAAGAACTAGCTAAGAATATTATAAATCCAACTAATAAACTTATATAATATTAGTAATAATATTAAGAATAAGAAATAATACCTATATTAGTTATATTAATCCTAATTAAGATATAAAAGTACTAATAAATTAAATACCCTTATAGATATATCTAACTACTAATAGAAGTAGATAGACTGTAATAAAGAAAACTATTTATTTACTTAAGAACGCTAGAATATAACTAAAACTCTCCTAATAAAAAGTTTAGAGTTATAAGATTCTAATTAAATAAAGTATCTATATTTAAAACTCCCTAAGCACCTATAGATTATACTTCTAGTATAAAATTAGATACTTCTTTAAAAGACTTAATAACTACTACTTTACCCTTCTTAAACACTATTTATTTTTATTCTTAGAGTTACTCTAACTTTATTAGTAACTTATTTAACTCTAACTAAGCTTTTTAGTAAGCTTTAGCTTTTACTATAAAACTATAACCCTCTTATAAAACTTTACCTTTTTAACTTCCTTAACTTTATTAAGATAATCTAACTTAGCTACTAAATAGTTTATTATTAAAATAAATTAATAAAGAACTCTCCTACTTATTATAACTAAAGAACTTATAAGTATAAATTATATCCTCAGAAGTATCATAAGGAATACTTAAGTAATAATAAGTCCTATAAATATTAAAGTTAAGAAGAAGTAAATAGTATATACCACGTAATTAATAATTTAAATAAGGTATCTTATTTATAATATCCTTATTAGTAAAATAAAGAATTTAGAGTAAATAATAATAAATTAAAGTACTAAGAGATTTTAAGACACTAGGAGATTTAGACTTTTAAATATAACTTAATATAATATCACTATTATAGATAAATTAGGAAGTATAATTAATAGATCCCTAACTTAAGACTAATAACCTATTTATATTAGGTCTTAAAGATAAGACCTTTAGAGAGGGGACCTAATATTATAACCTATTATATAGAGTAATAGTTAACTAACCTACTTAAGTATTAAGTAGCTAAAATAGGACCTTTATACTATAGGATTATAAGAATAATAGGGATATACTTAAAATATAAAAGAACTAAGATATAGGTTATATAATAATAAGGAGTAAGTATAAATAAGGGATCTATAATAAGTACTTAGTAAGTATAATAATAAGTACTTATCCTACTCTAGAATAAGTATTTATAATAATATAAGAAATAGTACTTAGGAATAGTAGAATTAGTTAGATAGGAAACTTATATATAATATAACTTTAAACCTAACTTATAGTTAAACTTCTATAGCTCTTTAGTAATTAATTTTATATTTATCCTTAAGATACTTTTAGCTTACTTATACTATAAATAATTTATTAAGTCTAAAACTAATTACTTTAACCTCTAAAGACTAATCTATAATAGCCTATAACCTATAACTTAGGAATATAATACAAAACCTATTTACTACGTATCAATCCCCAACTTCTGTTAGCAGACCCTACTATCGGATAGCTGACCGTAACAGTGGAGTCGAGTAAGGGCACTATATCCATACTGCTGCGACTAATAAGGGCTATTAATAACTTTCAAACCTTGTAACGGAACTCGGCTACCGTATTCGATACGAAAAATCACAGACGCAGCACAAGAGCCCTGCACCACCTTGAAAGTTACTACGTTCTCTACAATTCGAAACCTGATTCAAGGACATCAAATGACACACATTGAAAGCCATGGCCTCTCCACTGCGGATCCAATTAGCCTCAGCCTTTCGGCAACTCTCTTACTACCATTCCCCAAGGCAGGTGTGCGCGATCCGGTTCGCGTCGGGAGGTGTTCGGGAGAGCCCGTTCGATTCGTTCAATCAAGACGTGAAACGAAAGATAGAAAGTAGAAGTGTAACAAATTTCATGTGAATATCAAGTTTCTGGGTCGGCCATCGTGTATGCGCCAGAAATCGGCGTCGAGGGCGGCCCGCTATTATCTCTCATTGGCTGAAGGCTAGAGGCTTTCCTCATACAATGCTGTAAGGAAAGAGGGCATACGGCTCTCTAGAGCATTAGTCAAGATGCAAACGCTACAGCTGAAACACCCAGCAATATCTCGTAGCTGACTGATGGATGCCACCAGCCGGGATCTGTCGAGGGCCGAGCCTTAGGTCCATGGTTGCTCGACGGATGACCCCATGGTTCCGACGCCTTCTGCAGCTCAGCAGCGTCGTGTAGTCAAAGGCCTGTACGGATTACGATGTAGCGGCGGGATTGAGATACTCCTAGTCTGCGAATCGCAAGCTTTCGCTCAAACTCTATGCCTACGAACGCAAGACTGTAAAGTCCCCGACCATTGGCAGCTAACTAAAAAATCCGGTATCGCCGGGGACATCTGAACTCTCACGAGAGTACAGGGTCGGCTGTCCAGTGTCCGCCTTGGCTTTGACTAGGCAGCCGTCGCTTGGTGAAGGCGAAAGCTTGATCCATAAATAAATTGATCTAGAAGCAGGCGGCCGGAAAGTGGAGGTTGGGCTGGCCTAGCGATCGGCTCGGTCTCTAGGACCCGAAATGGTAAGAGTCGACACTTGGGATGGTCCCCGACGGATGACGAAATGACTGGTCCTATGTTGGCTGAGCTTCTGAAACTTGCCCGGGAAATACGACGAAAGACAATGGGTGTGTATGTTTCTGCGGTTGACTTGACGAACCGTGTTCCCGCGGAAACCTGCCTCGGTTAATGATGTGCCATCGATTCGGTGTATTGTCAGAGGGTTTGCCTCACCGGTCACCGAGGGGGAGCCATGGCGACCGGAGGTGACCTGATTTGGCTTTCGGTAAAAGGCTCCAGTCTTCTCGGTGTGACTCGGTAGGCAGATCTTATCTCGGTCTGTTCACCGATGATAAGACAGCCGCCCCACTCAGACCGCCCAAAATTTTGACTTTTGGTACGAGCACTTGGGAACTTTTTCTGCCGCCAGTACATTGTACCCATTATCCTCATTCAACTCCAGCATCTCACACATCAATTGCGACGACAAGCAATCGCAATCATGGCCGGATCCTCGACAACGAAAAGGAAAAACGACGGTCGTCTTGCGCCGCCTTCAAAGAAGCAAAAGAGACAAAACAAGAAGCAACCGGAGGCCGGCTCCGATGAGGAAGAGGGCTTCAACGCAGTCAACCTTCTCGACTCCGACGACGATGACATTCTCAACGCAGCCGTCGACGACGGCGCCCCCTCAGACTCCGACTCCGCCAGCTCCGGCGATGACCGCCCGGCACCGAAGAAGCTGAAGAAGCCGACCAAGACGACAAAGTCCAAAAAGAGCAGGGACGCACCTCGCGAAACCGACGAGTCCGAGTCGGATTCCGAGGCAGAAGCGAGCGACAACGGGGAGGATGGCGTCCCGCGCAAGAAGAGCAGGCGCAACGATCCTTCCGCCTTCTCGACCTCCATTTCCAAGATTCTGTCCACCAAGCTCTCGAACGCGAAACGCGCGGATCCCGTTCTGGCTCGCAGTACCGAGGCCCACGAGGCTTCCAAGGCGGCTGTCGATATCGCGCTCGAGGCTAAGGCGAAGAGGCAATTGAGAGCACAGAAGAAGGAGGCGCAATCGAAGGGTCGCGTGCGCGATGTGCTGGTTGCGGCGGAGGACGAGGGTACCTCGACGGGCGAGATGTTGGAGGGTGAGAAGAGGCTGCGCAAGGTCGCCCAGAGAGGTGTGGTGAAGCTGTTCAACGCCGTGAGGGCGGCACAGGTCAAGGCCGTCGAGGCGGAGAAGAAGGCGCGCAAGGATGGTGTCGTCGGTGTCGACCGGAGGGAGCAGAAGATCAACGACATGTCGAAGAAGGGATTCCTGGACCTGATTGCGTCCGGCGGCGGAGGACTGAAGAAGGGCGCACTGGAGGAGGCTTGATTTGGAGAGAGGGGAGGATTTGAGACAACAAAAATATCATGCCGTCTGCCCGATTGCGGCACGGCTTAATTTCTCGTTTCTGCAAATATGTTCTTAGAGGAGTGATTTCATTCCCTCCCAACCATCCTTGATACCCGCCAAATGTCTAGCAAAAGCCCAAGCTTGATGTATCCGTACCGAAACCGTGATGCCGTGCTTGCTCAAGAACACACCTTACTTTTTCCCCGTGACCCCTCCCCTTTCTTGCGCGGTATTGTATAATATAGTACAGAGTGATTAAATGATGTGGTATGCAGCGAACGCCCCCATGCTAAAAGACCTTTTATGAGAAGTCGCTGGCCTGGAGGTTGCGGGTCATGGACGGCAGCTTGACCTTAAGACCGTCGAGCTCCTTTGTCATTGTGACTTGGCACCCTAGCCTACTTGTCTCGGTCAGACCGAATGCCAGGTCAAGCATGTCGTTCTCGTCATCCTCGGGCTCGGGCATCTTGTCGTAGTGCTCCTCGTCGACAACGATAACGTGGCAGGTCGAGCAGGCGCAGGAGCCTCCACACGCACCTGATCCATCAAGTCAGCCGCTGGTTTCCAGCAAAAATGGAGACATAGTCACATACCCTCCATCTCCAAGTCATTATCTTGCGCGATGTCAAGGAGGTTGTCTCCTTCACTGACTGCAATCTTGTGCTCGTCACCGTCCTTGTCGATGAAAGTCACCCAGAGCCTACAAATTTGTCAACGAGAGCCTTAAAAGCCTGGATGTGTCCGTCCTTACTCTTCACCCGCCCTGGGAGGGGTGATATGGCCATGCGACTTGAAGGCCGAGACAGAGAAGCTGCGCG
Organism: Colletotrichum theobromicola; assembly: GCA_014705045.1. Classification (NCBI taxonomy): domain Eukaryota; kingdom Fungi; phylum Ascomycota; class Sordariomycetes; order Glomerellales; family Glomerellaceae; genus Colletotrichum; species Colletotrichum theobromicola. The sequence goes on along the minus strand of JABGLZ010000441.1, from coordinate 22,724 downwards.
CCGAGGGCCATTGAAGCTTAGTGGGTGCAAAAGACCGTATCGTTCTTGAGGGCGCTGTTGAGCTGAAAATGGATCTAGGTTGCTGCAGCACAGGACGGGCCTGCCTGCTTGCGCTGGCGGCGAGCCTATAGAGAGATCTGGTGGCAGACATAATATCGCAGGGTCCGGTTCTCGGCGGGCTTTTACTCGGGATATTCGCGGGCAGGGCGCAGAATAATCGGATGCTCTGGGGGCGGACAATAATCGGACGTTACGGACGGCTTAAAAACAAAGGCATGCCCCTCAGAGACGGCGGTTGAGCTGGTATGACCGCAATCTGTCGCTGTTTGCTCGGTTGGTTGGCGCTGTGAGCAAGCCGGGGGCCGAAAAAGCGTTGGAAAGCCTTCGCTTGAATAAATGCGCAAGGCAAGCGGCACTGTGGAGATGTCATTGGATTCAGAGAAATTTCTATAGGCTCCTTTGGGTGGTGGGAGCTCCGATAAGCCCCACACCCCTCGGCCTTATCGGCCGGCGATTCGCGATGTTCCGCCTCCGGATGGTCCATCTCGCGGGCGCTGACAGCAAATGACGGAAGAGGGACGGGTGGCCCGAGCGTCTCCAGGAACCCCTCTCCAGCGTAACGCAAGCAACAGTGGGCAAGCGCGTTGGGCAGTCATTGTTTTTTTTTTTACCCTTTTGATTTGATCGGACTGATGTGCTTGGGCTTCCTAAGCGCCCCGCTAATCTTATCTCCGAGCGATTTCCATTTCATCATGCAAAATTGAGAGCGGTGGGCAGCTCCTCAAATCATGCACCACCAGCCTTGAGCTGCAAAATTCACCCGCCAAACACCAAAATGTCGACGCAGCGAGAAGGGGTGAATCCCCTTAGACCATACTACAGGCCGCCGACCATTGGCGAGGCCCCCGATCCCACGTCTGCCGCTCCTGCTGCCTCCCAGCCCAAGCCTTTCGCCCGCCATGCTGCAAATGCGACCAGCGAGCGGTACGCGTCCAAGGCACGCGACATCTTCTCCGATATCGACTACAAGGACTACATCAGCGAGCCTTCTCCTTCTGTCGTCCAAACCGTCAGGGACCTCGTCGACGAGCTGCTATGGAAATACACCTCCGTCCTCATGGCCCAGCCCTTCGAGGTGGCCAAGACGGTTTTGCAGGTCCGGAGCCACGATGATCTGACTCTGGCACCCCCCGCCGAGCAGCCCACGCCCCTCGCCTCTCCCGTGGCCGAGAAGAAGCAGCTTTTTGGAAAGAACGTATGGGACGAGCCTGGCACCGAGTCTGATTCTGATCTCGACGAGCCGGCATACTTCACCTCAAATGTCCCGACGACGCCGACGCCTTCTCAGCCTAGAGATCCCCGGAACCGCGAACCCTCCCCACCCCGCACCCCGGCAGCGAAGCAGCCGCTGCCGCCACATCAGCTCAATATTCGACGACCAGACTCGTTGATGGAGGTTATTGGGCAACTGTGGCAGAAGGAGGGTGCGTGGGGCGTGTGGAAGGGCTCAAATGCCACCTTCCTGTACTCCATTCTCTCGTCCTTGTTCGAGAACTGGTCTAGAAGTGCTCTGAGTGCTCTGTTCAACGTCCCAGATCTCGGCGTGAAGGAGGATATCGACCGTCTAATTGACATCGCATCGCCCTATCCGTGGGCTTCGCTGTGCGTGGCCGCGGCCGCAGCCGTAGCGACCGGCCTGATTCTTGCACCTCTTGACCTGGTGCGCACACGGTATGTCATGCCATTCTTTATAACCAACTGCTCTCTTGGGTTGCTGCTAACGCTTGATAGACTCCTCGTCACCCCGACTTCGAAGCAGCCTCGCCGCACGCTGGCGACCCTCCGAGCCCTCCCCTCCTACGTCTGCCCCTCACCGCTCGTTCTCCCCACGATGCTGCATTCGCTTATCCACCCCCTGCTCACCCTCTCTACACCCCTGGTGCTCCGCACACGATTCCTAATCGACAGTCGAGTGTCGCCGACGACCTTCTCCGTCGCCAAGTTCTGTGCATCCTCTGTTGCTCTCTTCGTCAAGCTTCCCCTCGAGACCGTCCTGCGCCGTGGCCAGGTCGCCGTCCTGTCCACCACCACATATGTCCGGGCTCTCGCCGGCAAGGATCAGCTGATGGAGACAATCATCCCGGCTGGACGGTACAATGGCGTCTTGGGCACTATGCTTTACATTATGAATGAGGAGGGTACGCGAGCGGTTCCTGTCCCGCCCGCTCCCGTCAGACGGGGAAGGGCAGCCAAGCCAAAGGTCGCCGAGACTGTATTCCGAAAGGGACAGGGCAAGGAAGGTCTCTGGCGGGGCTGGAAGGTCAGCTGGTGGGGACTTGTTGGTCTCTGGACCGCTGGTATCATTGGGAACAGTGCCGAAGGCGAGTTCTAGATGCCAAGCATGAAGTAAGCAACAAAGAACCACACGCTCTCAGCCAACGACTGGTCGTTACAACCGAGTACGAGTTCGAAAGAGCAAGAGTGCGGAAAGAGTGCGTGAGAAAACTGTTTTCTGTGGTGCTAGACGTATACTGGGACGACGCGGGAAACAAAATAGGCGTTCGGGGACATATTTTTGGGAACTCCCTGAACCACTCTCCTCCTCTACGACGTTGATGAGATACGGTATGATATCCTCCTTCTAAGATTTTGCTGTTGTACAAACCCACATCAATGAGAAAAGAACAACCCCTTTCCTGAAAAATACAAGACAAAACAAGAAACGGCCGTACCTGCAACATCAAGAAAACGCTCGTAATTCATCTTCAGCTAGCATCTCTCGCGCTGAGCTATACCCCTAATAGAAACTCTTGTGTTTTAAATTTAGGCCGTCCATTCCTACTGTGTTCCTCATCGCCTCGTCCTCACGTGCATCATGCCGTGCGGCGAGCCGTGTCACCTCGCTGTCACATTTAAATGCGGTCCGTATCTGTGGAATTTCGCTAGAACCTCCCCTCCGTACGACCCGGAACCTGGCGCAGAATAAAAAATGCCCTGTAGCGAAGGCAGACCGAAGCCTGCGTCGCACGGGTGCCTGCATACAGGATGTCATGATGGCTCCTGTCAGTCGCACACCGTGGGGCTCATCCCAACCAGTCACTTCGCCGCGAGGTTCCTCTGTAGCCCTCGGATTAAGTGCTCGTTTGAGAAAGGTTCGTCACAATCGTCGCAGGAACCAAAGAGGGGGACGCACAAGAAGGCACGGGGAGCCAGGGGCGCGGGATGCGTTTGCCGCACTACGCGCCTCTATCGTCTATCTCCATCACCACGTACCCTTGTGCCAAGGCATGTCGTCTGCAAGCCTTGCCTCAGTATCCGAAGCTCTCGAGGAATCCCGTGGACCGGGCCGTTCAGGCCGTGGTTTATTTGGGGTTCATGTCATGGGACTTTGGTTGTTCTGGGGTGACATGGTGGTTCTGCAAATATCACACGCTAACTCGTGGAGGGTTGGGGGCCGATAACGACCTGAAGAGGCGATGCCAGGCGGCCGCCCCCTTGAGAATGAGTCTCCATCACAGCCTGCTGCATGCACAGCTTTCTTTGGATAAAAGCCATGAGATGGCTCGTTCTCTTCTCTTTCTCGTATATTATCCAAAGGAAAATCAATGACTCTCTCAAGTATTTCAAAACTGTCTCTTGCTGCAAGCTCCACTCTTCTGTTTTTTGTTCGGGTATCAATCAATCACACGATGGCCCGCTCATCTCTGTTCCCCATCACATCGGCTCTCAATGCCTTGTTGCTCATCTGCATCATCCTCAAGCACGTCGCCATCGGCGTCGCGCGCTCAACGGCGCGACACGCCTGCATGGTTGTGCTGTTCCCTGTCATGCTATTGCATATTCTCATCATCGAGGGCTGAGACAGACGACTTTGTTCGTTACTCAAGGGCGGCGTCACTCTTACCCACGATTTCGCCCGGTCGACTACCTCATATCTTCTCACCACCGCCGCGCATTCAATGGGAGAGGGCGTTGCGACGGTCTCGAGGCTTCGTGTCTCGACGCCCTCGCTTGAAAAGATTCAACATCTTGTCTCTCCCTGTCTCGCTTCGGTCTTGTCCACCATTCTGAGCTTGACTCAGGCGGCGAATCGAATACCTTCCCAAGGCGCTCTTGTTTACGGAGCCCACGCCGGGACCCGGACGGTGTGGGGCCGTGGTCGCCGGCGCTTTCCTCCGCGGGAAAATTCGCATGCATGGCCATGCGCAGGCTGCCGCGTCACTTGCTAGTCAACACGAACCTGGAACACACATAACTTAGGATGGTCGTTGTGTCTTAGTGCTGAACTTTTGTTGTTGCACACACATGGCCATGTGGAGAGGAAGCAGCTGTGCTGATAATGGACCGGGTCAAGGATCAGAATGGCGGGGCCGTTGCGGGATGAAAACATCGCTGCCTACCAGCATCCTAGCTTTTTGGGTGGTTACCGCGTGTCATTTGTCAGAAGCTTTACCGATGCTGCGGCATTGGAACCCACCTATTCTGTTGAAATAAATTATTCCGCACATCATTCGTTTGCCAAGTTTCCGAGACTGTTCGAATCCGCCTAGCCCTCCCCTTTCGGATGGACCGTTTACGGATTCGGACGACAGGAGAGACATCTTAGGCTACCATAACGCCAGATATGGTTCGGGACTCCGATTGCGGCGACTGCGGCGGCAGAGACACGCTTCAGGTGACAGGTCCACTCCCTCTCCCTTTGGCTTGCCCCTGCGGAGATCGAAGTGATGTTCCTCGCGTGGCCATCGCATGTTTGAAAGACTATCAACGAAACGTCACAGGCTCACACGAACAATTTTGAACGGTGGCTCCGGAAAGAGATCTCGCTTTAGCTTACTCCGAAGCTTTTGGGATGTGGCTTGGGATCCTGTCGCTTGGGCGAAGCCGCGGTGATGAGTGGTGGTCACCATATCCCTTTTTGACTCAGCAGAGTGTGAGAATATTCCCCATTGCCCTGCCGAGGCTCCTGTCCATATAATTAACTAGTCGATTGGTCATTGGCACCTTTTGACAAGAGGTGTCGTTGAGACATCTGGTTACATGTCTCCTGACTATCGATCTTGACAGGAGGCTAGACTGTGGGATGACGCTAGTTGGGCGTGTTGACTGAGACCTTCTTACCGAACTTATCACCCTAGATGTCTCAATGGAAACTTTTGATGGCTTTTCTGAAGACTTTTCGGATGTCTAGTTTGATGATACAATGATTCGCTCTGCTAACGCTCTGACCGATTCACCCCATGGGCCGCCTGTCGCAGCTTGTTCTCGAGATCGCGACGAGAAATAATCAGGGTTTCTTATTAGTAGTTCGTACAGAGAGAACCGCGCAAAGCCCTGATGTCGAATAGGTAGAAGGTTTGACGCACAGTACACGATTGCTCTACCACCACGAGTCCAGCCCGATTCCAACGTTCTTCTTCACAGCTCGAGAAAGCCACATGGTCGTGGCCTAGATACGGATGGCTCCCGTCGATTCCGCCACAATCGACGGTTGCGAGTAGCCTCAAAACCTTATAGCATACTCGCCTTGCATTCTGCGAGGTCCTACGTCGTGGGGGGGCTCTCAAGTGGTCTCCGACCCGCCGTGGCGTGTTCTGAGGCTTCTCAGCCGCGCCTGGTTTCGGTTACTTCTCGTCAAAATACAATTTCTTGATCCTGACCAATGAGCCTTCGGAGAGAAATTTCACCAAACTTCAATGTGATAGTCGTGGCAAGTTTGGCGGGTCTTTCTCGTGCCCGACGAGGGAGCCAAAAGGCGCCTCACGTCTCCCTTTCGCGTACTTAAGACCACGCCAGGGGCCGCGAATCCATGGGTGGTTGACTCACCTTATCCCTAGCTCAAACGTACTCGTTGCAGATCAACAGGTCAGAAGACTTCGGGAGTATAAGATCTGGGGATCGACGTCTTTCAGAAACCATTGCATCGGGGACACATCGCCGTCCACAGCTCTCTGACCACTAGTCTTTCTTTACTAGCTTCCTCGATCACTTCTATAAAAGACGTTTTTCATCGTCATTCCATTCTTTCAAGACATCATGGGCGTCCGAAAGACGTCCCGTATCGTAGCCGCCCTAGCATCAGTTGCATCCGTTGCCGCGCATGGCCATGTCACAAACATTGTCATCAACGGCGTCTCGTACCGCAACTACATCCCAACTCAAGACCCATACACAAACAACCCACCTCTAGTTGCCGGATGGTCTGCTGACCAGAAGGACAACGGATTTGTCGATCCCAGCGCTTACAATGCACCCGATATAATTTGCCACAGACAAGCCGCCGCTGGCAAAGGCCGCATCACGGTAGCTGCCGGCGACACGATCCAACTACAATGGACCGAGTGGCCAGACAGTCATAAGGGCCCTGTCATGGACTTCCTGGCGAACTGTAACGGCCCATGCAATGCCGTCGACAAGACAGCACTCCGCTTCTTCAAGATTGACGGCGCCGGTCTTATCGACCCTCCGCAGCAAACCAACAAATGGGCTGCGAGTGCCCTCATCGCCAACGGAAACGCGTGGCTCGTTCGAATCCCGTCCAATATTGCTCCAGGTCACTATGTGCTCCGTCACGACATCATCGCCCTTCACAGTGCCGGTCAACAGAACGGAGCCCAGAGTTATCCTCAGTGCATCAACCTCGAGATCACCGGTGACGGCACGGACAACCCACCTGGAGTCCTAGGCACGGCGCTGTATGGAGCAAACGACCCTGGTATTTACTACAATGTCTACCGTGACAATCTCAACGACTATGTCGTCCCCGGGCCGGCGATCATCTCTGGCGGTGTCTCGATGATCCCGCAGAGCAGGATCGCGATCACTGCTTCCGCGAGCGCAACGCCATATGGTACCACAATCATTGCTTCGTCTTCCCGAGCTGCGAGCAGTGCCGCTGTTTCTAGCGCTCGGGTATCTGCTACTTCTGCCGCTCCCGCCAGCTCTTCGAGCCCTGTTCAGCCCTCGACCAGTTCTTCTCCCACCTCCACTTCTTCAACGTCCAGCCGGACTCTGACAAGCACACTCATTCGAACATCCACATTGACACTGACGACTTTGAAACCCCTCACAAGCGTGACCCCTACTACCACCAAGCCCTCCTCAAGCGGCGAGGTCACACAGGGTCTGTACCAGCAATGTGGTGGCAAAGGCTGGACCGGTCCGACAGCATGCCCAGCCTACGCCGCTTGCTCCACCATGGACTCGTACTACGCACAGTGTAGACCGACGTCAGCTACCGGCGGAGGGCAGCCTTTGTATGCGCAGTGTGGTGGAAACGGGTACAGCGGAGAGACTCAATGCGTGTCAGGATCCACATGCACTGTCATCAATCCTTGGTACTCCCAGTGTCTGCCTTGAGCAAAGCGGATGTTTGGTCATATTGTTGCTTGCTAGGTATACCATGCAAGAGGTGTGGTCGGATGGGTGCTTTCGGAGTGTAGCGTGCAAGTATGGGACGTTGTGTGATTTGTGAAAGGCTTTGGGAGGTTGGAATTCCCCAAATAATTGGTCCTATTAGCACAACCTAGCTAAATGAACTAATATGAGCATTCCTTAAATACCAGCATGAAGTTAGAACTCAATAAATACCTACATGTCCTCAGCCGTGAGAATTGACCTCATCGAGCGCAGATAGACTATTCAAGGCCTATGACATGAGACCATGCGACTCCCTGAGCTGGGACTACACGTAGATACTGAATTACGATGTAAATACAGGTTTCCATTGGCCATCACGATCACACAACGTGCCATAAACAACGGGAGTCACCGATTTAAATCCAACTAGAACCATTTGAGAGGGCCAGCAAACATGTTTCTTTATCATCACCCCGGCAGTGATAACTGTTCCATCAGGGTAAGCCTAGGTTGCCGACACTCAACAGAAAGACCCCAGAAACGTATCACCACGTGAAGCTGATCATCTGGTTGAGAATGAATGCGGGGACGTAGACGGCGGCGTCTCAGTGAAACCAATATGAATGAGACGCAATGGAAATAGAGTCGTACGAGTCGAAACCTTACTTCGGACATCAGGCAATAGGTTTCACAAGAACTCACTGTACCACCAGTCTGACAGAAAGAGTCACAGGCCACATTGATTATTTAAGAATAATTCCTTCCCTCTTTTCAACACGATATGGTGGCCATCGCCTTGTGCGCTGATTGTCGACTTCAATATCAGTCAGAAACATTACTCAATTTCACCGGCAGTGAACTCATTGGACCTGGGCAATGATGAAGCATCTCTTACACCTTCCTTTCATGTTGATTCTGTTCTTAAGCTTTTCTTTCGGCCAAACTCAGGGGAGCGCTTGCAGGGTAGTCACGACGAATTACAATGTTGGCGTAAGTGAGCATTTGGAATGACCAAAAGCGCATTATCAATGCATAAGTGCATAAATAAGTACCCAATGCAAGGCTAACATGAATGCAGTTCAATGAAATCGCATCATCAACTCCTAACAGACTGGCTCTCTCACCTCCAACTCCATACTTCGAACTTGCCTATGAGGGCTTCGACATCAAGGCAGTTGCACGCCCAAACGACGTTTCTGATGAAAGGTACTTGACATATGGAAGCGAATCGATGTCCAGCTTGCAAGGCATAACGAAAGACTACAACGGATCCCATGTTGAGAGCTTTGATCTTCATGACTTCGACTACAAATGTGTCCGCACGTTGTACGAACCTGAGCGGCGACAATGTGGGGTTACAGTCACTGGAATTTCAGTCAATGGCACAAGTGTGTCTGAGAGTTGCATTGATGATTGGATGCGAGCGGATGCTAGCCTTTTGCGATGTAAACTCAATTCGATGAAGAATCTCAGGGGTATTACACTTGCGACGTCGAGACGAGGGTACCCTACCACCAATCGGTTTACCATGGTCACGGTCATGGACAATCTCAACCTCACGGTACTAAGGAAGGAATGCTGAAACCTGGCAATTACACACTTGCTCTCGATTTATAGTCAAGGTACACAGTCATAAAACGCTCGTAGAGTTCTCTCCGCTGTTGATAATGTTTGCTTTTCTGGCAGCGAAACGAAAGACTGAGTCGATTTCTCTCATCTTTTCATGTACACGTTAGCGGTTTTTTGACAAGCAAGTCACTAATGCATGAACTGAGCGGATATAAATGAGGGGCTGCTATTGGCAAGAAAGATGTCTGCTTCGTTTACGTAGTTCCAAGTCGATCAAGAAATCCTCAAGTGAAGTGAAGTTATCAGATCCATCTAAACCAGCACCTCCAAACCAAGACCAACCAGCTGAGTTCTGCGCATATGTTAGGTACCTATGAGCGTTCGATGTGGCCACTTTAGACGCCAACAGGGGTTTGGCAAAGAACGGCTTGTCCGAGCTGTTCATTGTTAGACACGCACAAGTGACAAGACAGGGTTGAGCTTCGAAGTCACTTACGACAGGGAGGACGCAGCATCGAGCCCGCTGGCCACCAACAGCGCAGATCTTTCTGAAGTCGCTCGCAGAGGAGGGAGTCGCAGTGGCTATGAATTCGTTAGGATACGCCCAAGACACTCTATCTCATTATACGTTTTAACTCACGAGTAGCACAATCAAGATCGGCAACTCCGAGAACATCGGTAGCGCAGCACTGGGCACTGCCGTTCAATCCAGAGCAAGGATCGTAGGGGGCAGGAGTAGAGCCGCCACCGTTGTGTCCGTCACCAGTAGGGGCAGCGATGGCAACGCTGGCGAGGATGGCAATGAGAGCGGTGGTGAACTGCATTTTGTTGGTTTTGAGTAGTTCCTGTGGGAGGACTAAAAGATTGGAGTTTGTAAGGCTGGTGTTTGGCTGGAGGCTGGAGAGATGAATGCTGATGCTGATGAGAATAGAGGTTTGGAAGAGATTTCGACCTTGTTTTATATACTTGAACTACATACCATAGATTCAAAGTCAATCTCAGCCCACGTAGCTCTTCCTTGCCTTGTTCAAGTCGATCCCCGGCCTCATCGCGCCCGACTGCCATGGTCGGGGGACACTCTCCACCGGCCCTCAAAGCAAGAAGTCTCGCCACATCGTGAAGCATGCCACAATGGTCATAGACTCAAGGCAAACACATTCAACATTCAGAGTCACGATAGCACGCATGACGGCTATGCCGGACTCAGTGACCCATTTCCTTTTAGGATGACATGGCTGCACGTTACAATATTGGCTTGGCTTCCCACTTTATTTGGGCTGGGCTTCAACTCGTAGCGCCTGTCACAGTCCTCCACTCAACACGAGTTGGTTGAAAGCACATTATGCAGCAAGGCGCCACTAAAGATCTTGAATAGAACGGCAATTCTTCAAACCTCCGAAAAAAGCATTGAAATTCCGACCAAGTCCGTGACGCTACCGCGGAAGCAGCAATTTCGTCCCGTGTGGAGAAGAGCCAGGACCTGACCACGGGTGCAGCCGCTCCCGTGTATTTAGTGTTGTCGAATGCAACGTTCCCCGCCTTCAGCTGGAGCTGTGAGCGAATCAAGACCGACAGTCATTTCAGCGCCAGCCTTCCACAGTGGGTAATTGACGGATACGACCCTACATTGACAGGCATCCAGGCATGATCGTCGCTGTGCTGTTCCTCTCCGTGAGCAGACTTTTCACTTAGTCTCCAGTTCTGGAACATCAGATCATGAAAAGAATCAGGCAGTAAGCAGGGGTATGGGCTGCAGATGTCCTCCGGCGTTTCTTTCTGCCCGGGAATCGAAGAGTTCTTGGCATTTGCGTTGTGCTAGCAACTCACGATCTAATTGAGTTCATTAGTGTCAGTGATTCTTTAGCCGAAGTGTGGGCACTGAACGGAATTCCCATGCCCGTCATTTCGACTAGGGGAATGTCAGAACTGTATCTCTAGTGTACCTGTTGATGCTCAAGTCGTTGCCTAGTGTCAGGTTTGGAGGGTGTGGTCTAGACTTCACCCGCATTGGAGCCAATTGGGTGGCCAACAATTTCAACAAATCTCTCAGTTTGTTGGCAGTGATCGACGGCTTCCTTGCCCTTATTCAAGAGTAAGGCTTGAATATGATTACCCATTATCCACTTACATACATGACGCAAGGTGATGTCAGGGGTGGTTGCACGGGCTGAAACGTGCAGCTTCAACAGCTGGCGATGCCAAAATAGGCACGGCAGAGAGTTGCCTAGACCACCGCGGCCAATAGAAGCAAGTATCTCATGATTACCAAGAGTAGTTTACATCCCGAATAGAGCTTGGGTCTCGGAATGAAAGCAAACACACTTCCTGCAGGATCGAAGTATAACGTCAAAGCAATTAGACTGCATTTCTACCCGGTCCAATACATACACGAGTAGGCCCACTGTCAGATCAGTAAACATTTGCAATCAACACCAAGGAGGTAAGGAGTTCGTATCCTGCATCAGCTTTCACCGAAATATGAACTACCGGCCCACCGACTCCGCCTCTTCTCGCTTGCGATCCAGTTTGTCGAACTTCCTGACAACCTGAAGGGTGGCGAAATAGCTGAAAGGCAAAGCAACTATCCAAAGACCCAGATTGATGCTTGCCGTTGCAATGAGGGCGGTTGGCACGGCTTGAACGCCGAAGCCAACGGCAACCGCGGCCGTCTCAATACCCCGAAGTAAAGAGCTATACCGAATCTGGTCGCCAGGGGAGTCCGAGAGGTTGCCGATACACCAGTAAATGTAGTTTTCCACCATTCCGAGACTGATCCGTTCAAACATGTAGACGCCGAACCCTCGACCAAACTCGCCCTGAATAGCCCAGTCCAGTACGGGAAGCGTGAATCGATACTCGTTCTGGATGATGACAGCCCATATCCATGTCGCGCTATTAAGTGAGGCAATCAAGACATACGTCGCGACGGCCCGTGTTTGTCGATTCTTGGTCCAGGGGAGGTCGACGAGAGACCCGCTCAGCCACGTCGCGAGGGTTCCCACAACTGCAGACATGAAGCTGCCCAGAGCTCTAGACCGGACGGTGAAGTAAGTGGCCAGGTAGGTTCCCGGATAGGCCTGTACCCAACCGAAGTACCAGAATAGGGGGATTAGAAGGACGATAGATCGGCTCTTGACCAGCTTCCACATCTCCTTGCTCTCTTCGCGCCAGTGGATTCCTCGTGGAGCTTCAATCGATGTACCGTCATCGCGTCTGACCTTCTCGGGATTCGACAGAAGTAGGCCGAAGAAGAAGCCCAAGCACTGTATCGCGATGAAGCCCAAATACGTTTGGTACCCAACTTTGCCTTTTTGATTGACCTTGTGGTTGATAGCCAAAGAGATCGCTCCTCCAATAACATTGCCAAAGTTTCGGAAGGTAAACCACGTCGCAATGTAGCGTCCTCGCTTGTGTTGCTCCGGATAGCCAGTAGAGATAGCCCCCTCGACGGCCCAGAAAAAGCCTGCGCTGAGGCCGCAGGCAACCGCGCCAAAGTACACGAACCAGGTTGCGCCAGTTCGGTTATTGACGTAGAGGCCGGCAGCATACAACGGGTAGCCCAAGGAGCCTATCGCAAGAGTCCATCGGAACCCAATGATGTTCGTCATCCAAGGTCCAGCAAAGCAGGTTATTGTCATGAAGGCGTACAGAAGGGCGTTAGCCGCATTGACGAGATCCGGACTTTGAGAGCCACCGACACCCAAGCCATTCATGGCGCTCCAGATGCCGGGAGCACTAAAAGCGCAAATGCCAACAACCAGAATCTGGAAGAGGGTACTTCTGAAGAACGGTATCGAGGATCGTGACGTCAAGGAGCCATCATGACTGTGCTCCGACATGTCTTGTTCAGCGGCAATGGCTGGGACATTGGACTCGATGATGCCTTTCTGTGGTGAGTTGAGGGACATCGATTCGGAAGGTTCGAAACTGATCGTTAGAGATTGAAAATGCTAGAATCCCGCTAGATTTGTAGGAGAGATATGCTTAAGTCCAAATAAACAATCGTCGAAGCTTTGTTCGCTATCTTCTTAACTGGGAGCACGAAATCACGTAACACGGCCAGAAAGTGACATTATCGGTGTCTTGCTACCTTCTCCGCGTGCAACACACGTGGTTAGTGATAAGGATGGCTAGCATCCAATTACTGGCAGGCTCGCGCCAGCTCTACAGGAATTGCGTGCTCCGGCTGGAGGGCCCGGCCGATACCGATGATCGGCACCCCTCATCGGAGTGTGCACCAATCCCATTCGGCTTGCAACTGTGATACCGAATGAGACCGAACCCCGCACCCAGGAAGTTCCCCGCGGAGACGCGATTACTTCCTCACTTTATGATCAGATAAGATGGATATCAATCGTTCTACTTCATGGCATAGTGTTGCGTGTGAATTTCGGGGGAGTTGTTTTACCGGCGGCTTCAAGCCATGATGGTTGAGCTATCGAGGGACGCTCAAGGTGGCGTGTGGCCGATGGGTTCAATTACAGATCCTGGATCCCAGGGCATTGCTGATGGTGTGTTGCGTCATCTTAGAAGGATCCAATGATTTTGAAGCCAAAGATAACGTGATTTTGGCTCCGAAGGCATGTCGCACGTGTGACAGCGTACCTTATCATTATATAGAGGAACCGTAGCCGGTTTCCAATGGTAAAAGTCAACGGCTAATTCATAAGTCTACTTTCTTGTGAACATACCACTCGGAGGAGCACCACTGATCTACGAACGACCACCAAACCTATCCCCGCTGCAATATGGCAACCGCCATCCCTTTGAACTCGGCACTGGTTGTTCCGAATGGAACTGCCGACCCTGCGTCACCGACAGTGGTGTTTGAGTCTTTTGAATTGCCCGCAACCAATCAGAGAACCCTGGGAGCACCACACCCCGAAGGAACAGTGATCCCTCTTGCTCTGCGGCCGTCAAGCCACAGCGATGATGTCGATTTGGAAGCTGTAATCCAGACAGTGGAGTCACTCCAGGCTCGCGGTGGGATTCTCACAGAGAAGCTTGCACTTCATGGGACTCTCTTGTTCCGAGGCTTGCCTATCCATAATGCCGAGGACTTCAGCCGGTTCGCCCATGCCTTCGGTTACAAGCCGCATGAAATCATCGGGATTGTGGTGAACAGACCAATGCTGGCTCCCAATGTAGCTCCCGCAAACGAAGCGCCCAAGGAAGTCTTGATTTACAACCACAACGAGTCGCCTCAAGTACCACACGCTCCGGAGTATATCTTCTTTTACAACCACAAGTCTCCTGAAAAAGGTGGAGAGACTCCCATCTCGTCTTCACTGGAACTTTTCAACCGCGCCAAGGATGAGATTCCCGAGTTCATCGCCGAGATCACCGAGAAAGGTATTCTAAGTCGAGTCACATACAAGTTTGACCGTCAATACGAGGGAGGATCTACGCTGAAGCAAGCCTTCGGCAAAGAATTCCAAGACGGAGACGATGATTTGACCAAGAAGGCCAAAATTGAGGCTCAGATTTCCCGGTACGATCGAGGCGAGCACACCACATGGGAATGGATACAAGATGGCGTTGTTTTGACGCACCGGCTTCCCGCAGTACGCACGCAGCCCGGCACAAATCTGCCGACTCTATTTACAGGTCTGGCAGCGTATTGGAAGAATGCGCAGGGAGGTAACGGGTCCAGAAAAGAGGTGACTAAACAACTGTATGGTGACGGCACTCCCATTCCAGAGAAATATCTGGAACATTTGGCAAAGATAACGGATGAGATCCGTGTGCTTCACAAGTGGCAGCGAGGTGACATTCTTGTTTACGACAACATCATTGCTCAACATGGAAGGCAGCCTTGGGAGGGGGAGCAATCAGATCGTGTGGTTCTAGCCAGTCTTTTCGATGGCCGCAGCGTTCCTGGTGCGTACAATGACAAGAGTTGGGCCCAGGTTGCTCAGGCACTTGACGGATAATCAAGAAGTAAATGGTCCAGTCTCCCAATTCTTTGCGAGTTTGGAGTAAAATACGATGTGTTTTCTGTTGTCTCAGACAGGCCGCCTGTTATCGTCGGTGAACCAGCAACGTCTTCAGTCTAGCTGTTCCTAATAATAAACTGCCGCCAGACACGGTAGGCGATGGCCTGAAATGATGAGTTTTGCATCCTGAAAGATTGCTAAGTAATTTGGATTACGATTGAAATAAGCGAATCATGGCTGCTGAAGTTATGCTTGGGGCCTGGGTGAGATGTTCCTAGCTTGGAGTCCCCAGGGGTCGCGTGCAAGTTCTCCCTTGGCGGTTCCTCCATTGACTGCGTAGTTTCCATTCCCCAATCATCCCCTTGCTTCAAGCTCAGGAATGCGGTATTCCATCACGTCTGCCCAGGCCCCAGGAACAACAACATGTCCGATGTTGAAGCCATCAACATCAGCATCCATGATCTTCTTTTCGAGCTTATCAGCCACAGTCTTGCTGCTATCAACCTTGAAGTTCCAACTCCACCTACGAACTGCAATTCGGCCAGGATTCGCGGAGTCTGTCTCTCGTATCCCTGAGGCCCAGATAGAACACGTTCTCACTGCTGCGGCATAAGCTTGGTCACCAGCGGTTGATAAGGATTCATCAGGAATCCTTCGCCGGGAGGAAATTCGCTGACATCAATGCTGGAGAAGCCACCAAGAAGTGCGAGGCCCCCATCACCAATGGCATACTCCCTGAAGCGTTCATATTTCTCCTGGGCCTCCTCATCTGTGGCACGAAGTATGGGACTGAACTAAATGAAGAAATTGAAGTCGTATGGATCTCGGCCCTGCAAAATGGCGAAGTCTCTGGTCTTCTTGATCTTGCCGGCAAGAACACGTGGGCTGGGGCCACCAAAGAAAATGCTCTCTACGTGCTTTGCAGCAAATACTGATCCGGCCGACGACGTGCCGGTTTGGAAAAGCAGAAGGGGGTTTTGAGGACTGGGATCAACTTGGTGAACACCTTCTGACTTGAAGAACCGACCTTCGTGAACTATCTTCCTGACTTTCGAAGGCCCGGTGAATGTAGTTGTTGTAGAATCTTTGACAACAGCATGATCTGCGCATGAGACTACCTTAAGCATCGCAGATCTCCACTTTCGAGGCAAACTTTCGCAATCGTTTCGCGACATATATCCTCAGAAGCAAAGAAAATGCGGAGCTGCGGGAGAAGATTATCAAATGCATGAAGTAGTGGCTTAACGGGGGCGAAAGCTGGTTCCGGAAAGTCCTCCGACTCCTCCCAGACTATGCCCCGGGATGCAAACGGTTGACCCCCGCACCAGGACAGCTTGAAGGACTACAGTCGGAGAAGGTAGACTATACCACGGATGCCGTTGCGTGTGTAGACGAGACAGGCATCATTTCAGTCGATTACAAGCAACTAGAGAAGGGTGTGGTCGTAGCCGTCACGGGATTCGACACGACTTACTTCGCGGCGTTCCCTTTGGTCGAAAATAAGGGTGTTGATTTGGGGGAGAAACGGGCACCGAATGGCAAAATTGTGTATTCAAAGACGTACTTGGGTATCACGGCATCAGCTTTTTCCTCACAGTTCTTCAGGTACGGTCAGCGAAGCGAAAAAAGAGGGCGTACCGGGCTGACATGACATACCTTCAGGCACAAGGCAACGCTCGTGGCGAACCCGTGCCATTGCAAATTGAAATCGCAGCCACATGCAGTGCAAGGTGCATCCGCAAGGTTCAGACTGAGAGCTATGCGTCACTCAATTCACGTGAGGAAGCTGTAAGAAAGTTCGACGAGATAGCTAATGGCCAATTCGATAAGAAGGCGACGAATGACGAGTGCAATAGCTGATTCAAGCAGGGAGCCGACGCGACTCACGTGCTTATCGCGTGGTCCGGAACATTCTACCACAGCGCCGACATTCTTCGTGATCCAAGATGGGAAGACTTTGAGTTTGTCCGGCGTCTTGGGCTAAGAAGAATCGAATCGAGTAGTTTAGCAACGAGCCGACGGCCAGAGAGACGAGGAGAGATGAGGGGGATATGGCGGGCTATTCAAGGGATATTGGGAAGATGGATTTTGCGATGCTGCAGGAGGCTTGGATTACTTGAAATGTGGCAGGGAGGCGCGGTTATCCCTAGACATGTCTCTCCCTTGCGCAAAACACGACTTTTCAGTTGGGCCGGCGGGACCGGGCATCGCGACCCACATAAGCGGGAGACGTGCCGGGCAATCTTGGGCCGGATCCGGATACGGTAGTGCGAGCAGGCAGGCAACGAGGACTTAAGTTCGCCTCTAAGGCAGGCTGTCGTAAGGCCATATGAGAACCAATGATGCCGGCGGTAGGGCGAATCAACTTCAACCGGTGAACAATGTTCGGACTTGGTGACGCTGCAATGTACCTAGGTAGCCTGGGAACCAACACTCTATGGTCAGATGCTAGAGTACTATCATGCCAATGTTTCTATAACCTATCCACAGCTTATGTATCTAGTCTGGTAAAATTCAGCCATCCTTGCAACTGGGGTTCCCAACATCTTTACCTCTTTGGGCGGGCTATGATTGGGAACATGTGACTTTCAATTAACACGCTGCAAGGCTGAAACTCTACGCAAGGTAAGAGGCAGTCGCCTGGAAGAAGCTTTTAACTTGAGACATATTATTGAAATTAGCAAGCGTGAGCCTCTGGTTTCTATCGACGTGGTGGTGGAGAAGGGAAACGTTAGGCAACAGATAATCGCGGGTGCAATATCCACATCACAAGAGTCTCATTATGCTCCATATCGTTCCCAACAGGATATCGAAATCTTTTCCGACTGAAAAATAGAGCGTCAATGTCTCTCACCAATATTGCACAAACTCAAATCCAGCCCTCATGTTCTGATATCCCGAAGGTCTTGAGCGACCCAGCTCAAACGATCAGCCTTGCCAGTACAATCATAATTGATCTGCTTCGCGAGCCGGTACTTCCTTTTTACCAGAGCGCTGCTAAGGCCCAAGATTTGCAGCTGAGTCTAG
The DNA here is from genome assembly GCA_014705045.1 of Colletotrichum theobromicola. Taxonomy (NCBI): domain Eukaryota; kingdom Fungi; phylum Ascomycota; class Sordariomycetes; order Glomerellales; family Glomerellaceae; genus Colletotrichum; species Colletotrichum theobromicola. The sequence continues at coordinate 4,833 of JABGLZ010000441.1, read as the reverse complement.
GATATTGGAAAGAGGAAGCGATAGACGAAGATTGCCAGCGTCGCGTACCTAGTCTTCGCCCAGAGAGCTTTAGAAAACACCCTGTCGGCAAAGACTGAGTCATTCCATCTTCACTCCACACTAAAGACGAGACCTCGTCCGTTGGCGATGGAAAGTTCAGGCTTTCTTGGAGCGGCTGGAAGACGCGCGTTCCGAAAGGATTGTTGTGGGAGGATTTGCTTCAAGTCGGCGCGACAAGTTGAGCTTACCTGCTATCCTCACCAAGCATCCGCCCCAACTCGAGTGTTACGAGTTGAAGACTTTACATCGATGAGGTTTTAATATTCGAAACGACGGTATCGAATTAGAGGTTGATGGCTCCGTATTGTGTCACATGATCGACCTCTATTCTACATCTCCAAAACCATAAGGCAAGATGTGAGTGGTTACCACTGTTTCCTCATACTCAAGGATTGCTCAATCGACGTTAAAGTATATCATGCGAGTTCTCGTTCGAGGAACTATTATGGGCTTCCGCAGGCAAACAAAATCACGCTCATTTTAAGCCCGGATTGGAAACTGATATAATATAGGAGAAACAGGCTCTTGAGCACATGTCACAATTTTTGAACACGGGCACTATCGTGGCTTTTTATTTGACAACATTGGATCACCATGTGTCAGAGCCTCGGTTTTAACACCCATCTGCAACATCGCCGCCACTTGAGCGCGTTCAAAGGCTGATCACCTGTTTCCAAATGCTGAAACAAAGACAAAACTCGAATCCTCCTCATGTTATCCTGATCTCTTATGACTGGTTCGAGGAGGCAGCTCTTATCAAGCGGCGACTCTCAGCTCAGGGTGACAGTGACCATTTCTTTTTTCCACGACTTGACACGAAATAATCAAGACCAAGAGGATCCAATTCGCAATCTTTCTCCTAGACCGCGAAAACTTTCATTTCATCGTTCCTGGTTCTAGGCACAGCAGTAATGACGCTGTTTAATTTGGTTAAGACATTGGATTGATTGCAGAAAGCTTGTCAACCTTTGAAATGGAATCAAAGGGTTCTTGGAAACGCAGTCTTTTCGACATGAGAGACAATGCTTCTGAGGTTCTTTCAATGCCTAGAGATGTGATTATTCTACCCAGCACGAAGGTGCAATTGGTCGAGTGCACTAGTAGCTGCGATCTATGGGATAGGAAGGTGCTGCTAGGGGCTACCATTGCTTGAGGCTGATATATGCTCCAGGCTCTGCCACAATGAGTACGAGGGACTTTATCATAGTCCCGCACTTAAGCGGTTGTCTAAAATGGCATATTCGTTGCGTTCAGAGCAGGGTTTCTTAAATTTGTTACGTCGAGCCAACGAAGACGGTTGCCGACGACCGTTACTCGGATAACGAAGCAAAATCACGGTCATTTGTCTTAAAACTAACCAAGACTTGCCTATATCACTATTATCATGATATAGCTGTTATTCACGGGGCGCATAGTACACTCAGGCTAGCGTCCTCTGTCAGCCAACTGGAGATTCTGAAATACTTTCTCCACCAGCTTAGGTCCTCAACAGTCGGCTGCAACAAGAGAAAGTCTGTATAGACGACGGACTTAAACAATCTGAGGCAACAAAAAGAATTGTACAAAGGGGGAAACCTGCGGGAAACACTTTCGCTATTCGGGGCGGATAGTCTCGACAGGACGAAATAACACTGATGACCGGAAGGACGAAGACGGCAAATCGTGTGATGGTTGCGAGAAGAAGGACAATCAGGAACAAACCTAAGAAAAGATGGCTTGAAGGGCTTTTAAGTCGTAGTTCGCCTACCTGCCTGTCCAGTGGAGCTCACAACCGGTAAAGCAGGTGAGGTCCTGATGTCAGCCAGACGGCACCTGAACCGAAGGGACACGGATACGGCTTTTGAAGGGTGATACATTTTCCAGTCGCACAACTACTAAGATAATGCCGAAGATGAAGATACGAGAATTTCAAAAGGACTGCGCATATTGAAAGCAGAGCTGGTTCATTCCCCCAAGATGCTTTCATGGCAGTTAATAACTGTTTGCGTTCTTGCAAGTGGGAATAATGCCACCGGTGTGGATAGTTGTTGAGAGAATATGCGGTCTGGGACACACTAGCAATGCAGCGCTATGAACAAACCCATTGATTTCGTAAAATCACGATCCTTCTAAGAAATTCGATGCTGTCATGGTCCGTTGACGCCTCTTGTTAGCTCGAGGAATAAGAAATGTTTGCCCGAGAGGGATAACATCGTTGGATGAGACCCTCCGGAAACGTCTCCGCTTCGAAACATCCAACGGGCCTACGCCACGTCGAACTGATGAGTCCGACTCACCGCCTGGAGGAGGTTGGCATCCAGAAGATCGGGATCGGGAGCCGCATGGTGATAGACAGGGGCAAAGCTCAAAGGGGGAAAGGGAACCTCGGGGGTCGGGAATCAAAGTCATGAGATCTAGCTGGGCCGAGGACGAAGCCGAAGAAGGGGGAGTAAGATTTGGAAATGGGAACTTCTTTCGCCTACTGTCCTAGGGATGAGAAATGCAGAGTGTCGTCAAGGAGAAGCTCGGGAGGGCGCCGGGCGGAACGCCATGGACAGGGCCCAATTTCCAAGCTTAGCCAGAGGGAATGTACGGTTAATTGAGGCGTGGAGACGAGGATTTGTTTTTCTCTGATGGTTTCTGTGGCTATTGATTGGCCCCTTGCTGAGTTTTGCGCCCCCTTCGCTGGATTGCGGGGAAGGTGAGACACGGCGAACTGGTGAGTTCCCAGACGAGGCGATCCATTCTTGACCTCCTGGCTAAACTCAACAAGATCAAATCAGGTACAAGGGAAGATAGCGAGGAGATTGCTGTCTGTTGGCAGAAGGCTGGGGGCCGAGTGGAAGACGGGGGACGGGGGAGTGCGCTTTGGTGACTGTCAGCGAGGCATGCAAGCTCATTTTGTCACACTGGAGACACCGCCAGACGAAGGGATAGACGCCCGGTGAAGCGGAGACAAACACACGAGAGGTGGGTGTTCTAACTTTTGGGTTGTTTTTGGCTGGAGGGAGAGGGAGCGTCGGGCATGTATAAGAGACTGGCGAGTTTCCAAGTTCAGGACGTTCTTCTTTCTCTCTCCTCACCCTCATCATTACCTTACTCCGGCATCTTTAGCCACCTCACTCTCGCTTCAGCCTCGATTCTTTCGTTTAGTACCCGAGGTCTTCAGTCACTCTTTACCTGTGTTTTTGTTCGCTCGTTCATTCGCAATGCATCGTGTAGCGGCTCTCGCCCTTTTGGGCCAAGTCGTTTCTGGCCAGTTGTTCACCAACTCCTCGACCGTTTCGACGACTCGCTCATCCACTGTGGTCTCTTCCGCTTCCACCACCGTGGTGACCAGCTCCATCTCGAGCGTCGTCACCTCCGGAAGCTCCACCTTCACCACCGTGGTCCCGATCACCTCGACCAGCGTCTCCGAGGTCCTCTCCACCTCGAGCGAGGACTTCACCTTCACCTTCCCCCCTGATGAGACCACATCATCTGAGGAGATGTCGACGGAGACCATGACCATGGACACCACCGGCACCGAGACCAGCATGATGGAGACCACCGCCTCTGCCACCGGAACCGACTCCACCGCCACCCCGAGCGCCACCGTCGCTCCCAACCCTCGCAACGTTGGCGGCTTCACTTTCCTCGGCTGCTACGGCTCTCCTTCCAGCTTCCCCACCTTCGACCTGACCCTCTCCGCCGAGGTTATGACCATCGACCGCTGCATTGCCGCCTGCCCCGCCGGTAAGCGTTACGCTGCTCTCTTCGGCAGCGACTGCTTCTGCGGTGACTTCGTTGACGACGTCAACGAGGTTGCCGTCTCCGACGACGAGTGCAACATCCCCTGCCCCGGCAACCCCACTCAGCGCTGCGGTGGCCGTGCCGCCGAGGCCGTCCTCAAGCGCCAGATCATCTCTGCCACCATCCGCTTCACCATCTACGCCCGTGTCGATGGTGTCTCCGGCACCGGCGCTCTCACCACCGCTACCGTCACCACCACCATGACCGTCACCACCACTGGCACTGCCGGCACTGGCGTCGAGGTTGTCACCACCACCTACTGCCCTCTCTGCGCCGACTGCCAGGGTCCCTTCTGCTACAAGCCCAAGACTCCTCTTGTTCCTGGCCAGCCTTGCTGGGGTGACGACTGCTACAAGAAGCTTGTCTGCTACGGCGACTGGTGCACCTGGGACTACCCCTGCTACGGAGACTCCTGCGGACGCCGCCTTGTCTGGGAGAACGACTGCTGGAAGCCCGAGGTCTGCCACGGCGACGACTGCGGCCGCAAGGTCATCTGCTCCAACGGTGTCTGCGAGTACGCCACCTGCAACGGCTCCTGCAACAAGGAGAAGATCATCTGCTACGGCGACGTCTGCAAGGTCGAGGAGTGCGAGGGCGACGAGTGCAACAAGAAGTACGTCTGCGCCGACGGTTCCTGCCAGCACCAGACCTGCCCCTACGCCGACGTCAACAAGCACTTCGACTGCACCGACGGCAAGTGCGAGGAGGTCAAGCCCTGCGAGACCTGCAAGCCCGCTCCCCCCTGCACCGGTGACGCCTGCAACATCATCGTCACCCCTCCCCCCACCACCCAGGTCGTCTGCAACGGCGATGCCTGCAAGACTGTTGTCGTCACTCCCGCTCCCGTCACCCAGACTCCCTACCCCACTGGCCCTGCTCCTGTCCCTACCGGCGGCATGGGTGGCAACGGCGGTAACGGAGGCAACGGAGGCAACGGCGGAAACGGCGGAAACGGCGGCAACGGAGGCAACGGAGGCAACGGTGGAAACGGCGGCAACGGAG